>JAXQQM020085215.1:0-26298 GCA_034641835.2 Pinus albicaulis | reverse complement strand
ATACATGTGATATGCATCTCATAAGGATTCCAAAGTTTCTCAAATAACTGATTAGGGACTGATTTAAAATTGCATGATCGTTAAATCAAGTTATTTCAATAGTTGAAAGGGTTAATCATGTATCATATCATAGATCTGATTATTTCATCTATCATGATGAAGACTAGAATATTCTTCTTTTCTTTGGTCTATGGATATTACACCTTTTTATGCTTTGTGGAATCCTTCCTTGAAATTTTTTTTGACAAGAACAAAAGTGATGTAAATGAAATGAGCAAGGAATAAGAAGATTTGGAATATGATCTAAAGTTTGTAGAAGTATTAACGTCTTAACAAGGGACCGAAAAGTATAAACAATAGGGTAACTCTAGAGGACCAAAAGAGGCCTCAATATGACAACAAAAAGGCCAAATTTACCACTCAATATCAGGACCAATTAGAAGTCAAGTTGATGTCTTCATTTCAGGAGTTCGAGCATATTACTTGGCATCAAATCCTGATAAGATGAAATCCATTCATTCTAGCAGACTATTGTCGCTGCTACAACACCCTCCAAAATTTTGGCATACACCCAAATTTCGAAGCCTACTTTGACCTTGCATACTGTCGTTGCAAGCATTAAGACTTATTACATGTGTTTTCTCTAAGTGTTTTTGTCCCATTTGCAAGAAAATCAAAGTGTCGTCTTTTGGTATGTGGAGTGTCGCACGTCAAGCAAAGGCTAGTTTTGGTGGTTTCAAGGGGTAATATTTGTGTAAATGAATTTCTCTTTCCATTTAAACATGTGTCACACTCATTTCCAAAGTTTTAATCACTGTCACACAAGTGTCATCATTGTCGACGCAAAGTGTATCTTTGGTGTCACACTTGGTGTAATACCGTCGCAAAGTTTTCGCACAGAGGGAAGTATGTTGTTCATGTGTTTCGGGTGATATATGTTATGTTTTCAAGTGTTCTAATTGTGTGATCACAATCAAGACTTGTCATTATTCACATTAGCTGCATGAATCCCAAACTTATTCAAATTTGGAAAACTTCTCGACTGGGAAACCTAGCCTCATCCAACCTTCTTGAACTATGCATTGCACAGTCTTAACCCTAAAGGAGAAACACTTCCTCTTGGCACTACGCAATGTGAAATTACTGCCTTATAGGACTACACACTTGTTGGAAATGTTGTCATTGATGGCAAAGGAGGCAGAAAAGACAGAGACAGGCAAAGGAAGCAACGAATATAATAGAGGCAGAGCCATTATCACAACAATAAAGGCAGAGGCAGAGCGATAGAAGCAGCAGAGGCAGAGACACAGCTGTTATTGTAGAGAAACAACTGTTTTTCCAAGAATATTTACCCAGCCGGGCATTACTCATAACATAAATATAATTCCGGGAATCATAACCCAAGCGGCAATGTAATGCATAGTTAATATAAATTTCATTCCGGGAATCGCATACTCCAGTGGCGCTTTATATTCAAATGCGTAGTGTGAATGGAGCTGAACCATATTCAAATGCGCAGTATGAATGGAGTGGAACCATAGTCGTAACAGAAGAAATCACAGCGGTGAGAAGGGATGAATAGTTATTTATATATAATTGAAATCGTGGAGGACCGGAACCTGAAGTAGAGAACGGAACTGTGACCGAGAGGAATAGTGACGGCGGTTTGGAGTGAAACCGTGGGTTTCATCGCACCACCATCCATCGGGCAAGCGGTATTCCCGAATTCTCAGCGATTCCATAGGATTTGTGATGGGTGTCCCTGAACGAAATTGAAAAATGTCGGTTAAAGTGCGCCATCGCACTTTCTACATCGATCGAAGACGCCGAGCGATATAGTTATAGACCGTTGATCTGGTGGCTCGACATCTAACGGTGATCGCTCACAAGACCCGCACGAAGTTTAATGAAAAAGCCCGGAGGTTAAGCCAGGTACAATGCGCACGTTTGATTGGTCTTTTGATTGCATTGTGGGCCCGGGGCAGAAATATACGTAATAAATTTGGTTTATTAACCTTAGTATAAGGTCCGACGGAGTATATTAAAATAATCAAAGGTCCAAAGCATTTTTATTAAGTTATATGGAGCGCATAAAACCATTGCATCGCAACCATCGCAAAGGATCCAACCATCACATAAAACCATCGCATCGCAACCAACGCAAAGGATCCAACCATCGCATCGCAACCATCGCATCCATCGCAACAATCGCAACCAGCACAACCATCGCATCCATCGCATATACTAACCGATGGAGGATTAGTATATCGCATTGGAAAACGTGTCAAGTGGGCCTGAATTTTTTTTTTTATATGTTGAAACAGGTTTTATTATATAGGGCCAAGAATTGATTTAAGTCATACCTAAAAGGGCAAGTTTGTAGGTTAAACTTATGCCAAGATCTGAAGTTGGATTATATATATAAGGGGCGCTGTCGTATATATATATATATATATAT
Source organism: Pinus albicaulis (assembly GCA_034641835.2). Classification (NCBI taxonomy): domain Eukaryota; kingdom Viridiplantae; phylum Streptophyta; class Pinopsida; order Pinales; family Pinaceae; genus Pinus; species Pinus albicaulis. The sequence goes on along the minus strand of JAXQQM020085215.1, from coordinate 23,840 downwards.
ATATATATATATATATATATATATATATATATATATATATATATATATATATATATATATATATATATATATATAACGTTGTTGTGATGTGCCGCGTGATCCGTGGGTTATATATATATGCCTCGGCTTAATGGGAGGGCGATTATTAATATAAAACAATTGTGATGAACATATGTTCCACTTGCGGAACTCGCCACATCAATAAGACACTTGCTGTGTGTAAAGGGTTGGAGTTTGCCCAGATTTAACGCTAGCTGTCACATATTTATATAAAATGCACTAATATAAAAAGCACAGTTACACGTATGCAGCAGTTACACCACAGTAGAGGACAGAAAAGCAAACAGAGATGAAAAGAGATAAAACACAGTCACGGAAAAGACAGACACAGTCAAAGAAAAGACAAACACGCAGCAAGCCAAAAGACTAAATGAGTTGAGTTGGAGTTCTCATTGCAATTTGAATGTAAATGTTTTAATTGATTTTTATTGTTTGTGATGCATTGGCAAGTCTCCAGAAGAGAGCAAATATCCCACTGTAATATTAAAATAAGCACCTATAGTTATGGCAGATAAAAGGAATGAGAAGACAGAAGCCAAAGAGTCATGACTGTTCACTCCAAATTATTTGTGAAATACAAACAGTCATGTGAGGAACTCTATATAAATAATATCCATTGGATATGAAAAAAAGAATTTGAGAGAGAAAAATATAGGAAGGCAGTATATAGAAGTGTGAGGGCGGAGAAGATTAAGAAAAGAAGAAGCGAAGAGAAGCTATAGAACGAGCTAATATACGAGGTAAATCAACAAACATTAGGTTTTAGAAAATGAGGAAGTTGGAGCTTCCTTATCAAGTTGCAGCTTGATAGCTGTCAGTTGTAGCTGACTGAGGTTGGAGCCTCCTGTAGGTTGGTGCCTGCAGAAAACTGAAGGGAGTTGGTGCTTCCTTGCAAGTTGTAGCTTGCGGAATTGAGGTAGGAGCCTCCTGTAGGTTGGTGCCTGCAGAAAAACAGTGGTGAGAGGGAGTTGGAGCTTGCCTTTGCATCACAACAATAATAAGATGTGTTTTTCTCCCTTTTTGGGTTTCCACTTATATCTGGTGTCTCTGTGCATGATGTTTATGTGTTGATCTGATTTATATCATCTGCTTAATACCTGCTTCTCTCATATTAAGTCTGTTGTTATATTATACTAATACTTGCTGCTCACATTCTAAGATTACTCACATATTAAGTTGGATATGAAATGAAGGTGTAAATAAGGTTTAATAGAAAGTTTAAAATATCATGAATGTGTTAAACTAATTCACCCCCCCCCTCTCAGTTTAACTAAGGGTTCAACAATTGGTATCAGAGCGGGTTCCTTTATACAAGTCTAACAGCTGAAAGGAGATCCTAGGTTCCCAAGATGGCTAGTAAAGAAGGATGCTCAACCAATAAACCCCCTCTCTTCACTAGTGAAAATTATGCTTTCTGGAAAATCAGAATGAGGACATACATAATGTCTCTAGGAATAGAAGTCTGGGCTATTGTGGAATTAGGATATGCCCCAAAGGCAACTGATACAGAGAAAGAAACAAAACAAGATTTTGTGGCTAACGCAAAAGCCATGAATGCCATCCTGAATGGATTGTGTGAAGCAGAGTTTATCAAAGTAATGCACAAAGACATTGCCAAAGAAATATGGGATACTCTTGAAAACATACATGAGGGAGACAAGAAAGTAAAGACTGCCAAACTTCAAGTCTATAGAGCCCAGTTTGAAAACTTCAAAATGAATGATGATGAAGACATTGCCAGTTTCTTCTTAAAAGCTGCAGAAATTATTAACAATATGAAAGCTCTTGGAGAAAAAATGCCAGAAAGTATAATTGTGCAAAAGATTCTAAGATCTCTTCCATCCAGGTTTAATCCAAAGGTGTCTGCAATAGAGGAAACAACTGATTGGGAGACCTTGACCATGAACCAGCTACTTGGAAATCTAATAGCCTATGAAATGAGGCTCCCACAGAAGAAGCCAAGTACGAGGGAAGCAACCTTTAAAACAAAAAAAAATAAAGAAGAAGAGGGAGACATATGCTCTTGCTCAGATGAAGAAGAGGCAAAGTTTGTCAAGAAATTGGATAGAGGCTCAGGTAAATACAAAGGTAAACTCCCCTTCAAATGCTTTAATTGTGGAAGAGTGGGAGACTATGCTGGTAAGTGTCCTCACAAGAAAATAAGGAATCAGGCTCAAGAGTCAGAGAAAAATAAATCAAAGAACTGGCAGAAAGGAAAGAAGTTCAGCAGAAAATCCTTCTATGCTCAACAAGACAGCAGTACATCTGAAGATTTAGATGAATGCTCAAGTGAAGAAGGAACCTGTGAATTCTTATTGATGGCCATTGAAGAAATTGAAGGTCTCATACTAGAAGACGAAGAAGAAGAAGGTGAAGTCGACCTTGAGGGGGAGCTAAGGAGTGCTCTAGAAGAGATTGATAGACTCAAACTGAAATGCAGAAAAAAAAAGGACATTCTCCTCAAATATGTACGAGAAGAAAAAAATTCAGAAGTCCTTAAGCAGCTAAAAATAGAGCTTGAAGAAGCCAAGAAGATAGAGGAAATGTTACTTAAGAAAATCAAAGAAAAAAATCAAGAACAAGAAAATTTGGAAGAAGAAGTAGTATGTCTCAGGAAGAAATTAGAAAATGCTCAAAGGAAAGTGGTTATAAACTCTTCTCAAACAACAAGCTCTAGTAAGCTGAATGAAATCCTGGTTGCTCAAAGATCCCCTATGATAAAGACTGGAATAGGCTATGAAGGAGAATCAAGTAAAGGAAAAGAAAAGGTTGACAGAGAAATTATTTTTGTAAAAGCAAAGAAGAATGATGAAGCAGCTCAAACAATTCCTACAAAAGAAGAAATATGCAATAAGGAAGATAGAGATCAGAAGAAACCATTAGTGGTAAAGAATGTAATAAATACTAAGACCCCTGAATATGTAAAATTTGGAAACCATCAAAGGAGATTCTTCCCTCCAATGAAGAATGCCACCTGTTATGTCTGCCACAAGGTGGGACACATTGCTAAATATTGTCATGCAAGGAGGAGTAATTCAAACCGGCAAAAGATGCAAACATTGAAGAGACTGCCTCAAGCAAACAAATGGAAGAGACAACCTTACATCAGGTATGCAAATAGCTTCTATGGTTACTGCTTTTATTGTAAGGAATTTGGTCATAAAATAATTGAGTGTAGAAAGTATGGACAAAGATTGATGTTTAACACCTCAAGAAGGTTTATGAATCAAATAAATTCTATTCATACTCATAATTCTACAAAAGCTATGATCAAATGTTGTGTATGCAATCAAGTTGGACATATACCTTCCAAATGTCCTCTAAGAAGATGGAGGTCATCACCCCACAAAAGATACAAAACAAAGGAGTGCCTCCAATGGATTAAGAAGGTGAATAAGTGTGACCTGGCTCTAACTGCTCAAGATCTGAAAATTCAATGGTATTTGGACAGTGGCTGCTCTAAACACATGACAGGAGACAAAAGTAAGTTTATAACTCTTGATGAAAAGAAATCTGGCAATGTTACTTTTGGCAATCATAAGTCAGGAAAGATCAAAGGAAAGGGCTCAGTCAGCATAGACAATGGCAGAGGAAAGGCCCAAGATGTACTATTTGTAGATGGGCTGAAAGCAAATTTACTGAGTGTCAGTCAGATGTGTGACAAAGGCTGCGAAGTTCTATTTAGAGCACAAGACTGTGAAGTCAGATCAAGTACCACAGGTAAGACTCTACTCAGAGGTTTTCGAACAGAGAGCAATGTTTATATTGTAAAAGAGGAAGATGAAGCATGCCATCTTAGCAAACTTGAGGAGTCATGGTTATGGCATAGGATATTGGGACATCTCAGCTTCGATCATATCATCAGACTGAGCAAAAAGAAAGCAGTCACAGACATGCCAGAAATAAAGAGGCCTTCTAATACCATATGCAAATCTTGTCAATTGGGTAAATAGACCCGCACATCCTTTAAGGCCAAAGAGGAGTTGTCAACAAGAAGACCACTCCAGCTTGTGCACATGGATCTGTGTGGACCTACAAGAACTAAAACCCCAAGTGGAGAATCCTACTTCATGCTGATAATAGATGATTTCTCCAGAATGACATGGGTTGCTTTTCTCAAGAATAAATCGAAAGCTCTGGAAAAATTCAAAATATTTAAGGCATTAGCAGAAAATCAAACTGGATGCAAACTAAAATGTATCAGATCAGACAGAGGAGGAGAATTCACAGATTATGACTTTTCAGACCTATGTAATGAAAATGGAATAAAACAACAATTTACTATTGCAGGGACACCTCAGCAGAATGGAGTAGCAGAGAGAAAAAACAAATCTGTTCAACAAATTGCCAGAGCCATGATGCAAGAGAATAATATTGCTGAAACCTTCTGGGCAGAAGCAGTACACACATCAGTACATATCCTTAATAAAGCTCACTTAAGGCCAAGCAGTGACAAAACTCCCTACGAACTGTGGCATGGAAAGCCAGCTTCAGTCAAACATTTCAGAATCTTTGGTAGCAAGTGTTACATAAAGAATAATGATGAAAATATTGGAAAATTTGATGCAAGAGCAGATGAAGGAATATTTCTAGGATATGCATCCAAAAGCAAAGGGTATAGGTGCTACAACAAGACTCTTCGGAAAATAGTAGAAAGCATTGATGTGAGATTTGATGAAGAACTTCCAAACAATACAAGAGATACTGACTGCTGCAGTCCATCAGATAACCATGAAGAAGAAGACCAGAATGATGTTTAAACAAGAAAGACTACAGAAGATGAAGGGCTGAGCTCGAAAGCCTCCTCAAGATACACTCAGAAGAATCATCCCGAAGATCAAATCATAGGAGATAAGAAAGCAGGGGTCCAGACAAGAAGGCAGCTAACAGAACAAACTGAAGAAGTATACATAGCCATGCTGTCACAAATAGAGCCAAATAAATTTGAAGAAGCTAGCAAGGACAAGTCTTGGGTAAAAGCAATGAATGAGGAATTGGACGAAATTGAAAAGAACAATACCTGGGAACTAGTTCCTAGACCAATTGAGAAAAATATCATTGGTTAAAAATGGGTATTCAAAAACAAAATGAATGAGCAAGGACAAGTGATCAGGAATAAAGCCAGGCTGGTCTGCAAAGGATACTCACAAATTGAAGGACTTAATTACGATGAAACATTTGCCCCTGTAGCCAGAATGGAAGCTATCAGAATGTTCCTGGCATTTGCATGCTACCAAAACTTCAAAGTATATCAAATGGATGTAAAATCTGCATTTCTGAATGGAGACTTAGAAGAAGAAGTCTACATGGAACAACCAGAAGGCTTCTCATTGACAGACAAAGGAGACTATGTGTGCAGACTGAAGAAGGCCCTATATGGATTGAAACAGGCTCCTCGTGCTTGGTACTCAAGATTGGATAAGTATTTGCAAAAACAAGGCTTTAAAAGAGGTGGAGTAGACAACAATCTATACATAAAAGCCCATGAAGATGAACTCCTGATTGTTGTAGTATATGTTGATGACATTATGTTTGGAAGCAACAGAGAAGAACTAGCAAAAGGGTTTGCTGATGAGATGAAAACAGAGTTTGAGATGTCTATGATTGGAGAACTCACTTTCTATTTAGGACTTCAAATTCAGCAAAAGAACATAGGTACATTCATCTCACAGGAAAAATACTTAAAGGAGATGCTGAAAAATTTCAAAATGGAGGACTGCAAACCTGTGTCAACTCCCATGACCATAGGTTGCAAGCTATGTGTTGATGATGGGTCTGCTGATATAGATCAAAAACTCTACAGATCCATGATTGGAAGTCTATTGTATCTGACTGCATCAAGACCAGACATCATGCTAGCAGTAGGACTAGTGGCTAGATATCAAGCAGCACCTAAACAAAATCACCTTCTTGCAGTCAAAAGAATATTCAGATATCTACAAGGAACAACACAATATGGACTTTGGTATCCTAAAGGCAAAAGCTTCACCTTGACAGCATACACAGATGCAGATTGGGCCAGCTGTGTGGATGACAGGAAAAGCACAAGTGGAGGTGCTTTCTATCTAGGAGAAAGTCTGGTGGCATGGTTAAGCAAGAAACAAACATCTATCTCTCTGTCTACAGCAGAAGCAGAATATATAGCAGCAGCAGCATGTTGTACACAAGTCATGTGGATGAAGAAAACCCTCCAAGACATGAAGGTAAGCATTGATGAACCTATCTCAATCAAATGTGATAATACAAGTGCTATAAGTATATCTAAAAATCTTGTGCTTCACTCAAAAACCAAACATATCCCAATCAAGTATCATTTTCTCCGAGAACAAGTGGCTCAGAAGATAGTAAAACTGGAGTATGTACCAACAAAAGAACAGACAGCAGATATATTTACCAAACCACTTGCTAGAGAGCCATTTGAATATTTGAGAGACAAATTAGGGGCATTATCTGTAGATGCTACTCTCTGATATGAAGAGAAAGCACAGTATCAGGGGGAGAATAGAAACGAAAATATCATTCTCAGGGGGAGAACAACCAGCAAGGGAAGCATGAAAACAAGTCCTCAGGATCAAAGGGATTATGGCAATAATACATTCAGCATAAAAGAATCAACAAAAATGCAAAAGGGTCTGTCGTGCAGCAGAAGAATAGTGAACCCAACGTGTATCTAATCCAAATTTTGGAGCAGCAGCATACAAAGTCAGGAAATTTCAGGAAATGCATGAAATACTGAAAAAGGAATAAAAACATAGTATCAGAGAATAGAAGCTTCACAAAAAATTCGAACCCCTTGCCATTGATGTCAAAAGGGGAGGAAGAGCAAGCAACAGTAAGAAGAGGAAGCAACAGGAGAAAGAACCCTATCAGGCAAACAGAGGAAATGTATTGCCATCAATGCCAAAGGGGGAGACTGTTGGAAACGTTGTCATTGATGGAAAAGGAGGCAACAAAGACAGAGACAGGCAAAGGAAGCTGCGAATATAACAGAGGCAGAGCCGTTATCACAGCAGTAAAGGCAGAGGCAGAGCGACAGAAGCAGCAGAGGCAGAGACACAGCTGTTATTGCAGAGAAACAACTATTTTTCCAAGAATCTTTACCCAGCTGGGCGTTACTCATAACATAAATATAATTCCGGGAATCATAACCCAAGCAGCAATGTAATGCATAGTTAATATAAATTTCATTCTGGGAATCGCATACTCTAGCGGCGCTTTATATTCAAATGCGCAGTGTGAATGGAGCTGAACCATATTCAAATGCGCAGTATGAATGGAGTGGAACCATAGTCGTAACAGAAGAAATCACAGTGGTGAGAAGGGATGAATAGTTATTTATATATAATTGAAATCGTGGAGGACCGGAACCTGGAGTAGAGAACGGAACTGTGACCGAGAGGAATAGTGACGGCGGTTTGGAGTGAAACCGTGGGTTTCATCGCACCACCATCCGTCGGGCAAGCGGTATTCCCGAATTCGCAGCGATTCCATAGGATTTGTGATGCGTGTCCCTGAACGAAATTGAAAACTACCGGTTAAAGTGCACCATCGCACGTTCTACATCGACCGAAGACGCCGAGCGATATAGTTATAGACCGTTGATCTGGTGGCTCGACATCTAATGGTGATCGCTCGCAGGACCCACACGAATTTTAATGAAAAAGCCCGGAGGTTAAGCCAGGTACAGTTTGCACGTTTGATTGGTCTTTTGATTTCATTGTGGGCCCGGGGCGGAAATATACGTAATAAATTTGGTTTATTAACCTTAGTATAAGGTCCGACGGAGTATATTAAAAGAATCAAAGGTCCAAAGCATTTTTATTAAGTTATATGGAGTGCATAAAACCATCGCATCGTAACCATCGCAAAGGATCCAACCATCGCATAAAACCATCGCATCGCAACCAACGCAAAGGATCCAACCATCGCTTAAAACCATCGCATTGCAACCATCACATCCATCGCAACAATCGCAACCAACACAACCATCGCATCCATCGCATATACTAACCGGTGGAGGATTAGTATATCGCATTGGAAAACGTGTCAAGTGGGCCCGAAAGTTGTTTTTTATATGTTGAAATAGGTTTTATTATATAGGGCCAAGAATTGATTTAAGTCATACCTAAAAGGGCAAGTTTGTAGGTTAAACTTATGCCAAGATCTGAAGTTGGATTATATATATATAAGGGGCGCTGTCGTATATATATATATAACGTTGTTGTGATGTGCCGCTTGATCCGTGGGTTATATATATATGCCTCGGCTTAATGGGAGGGCAATTATTAATATAAAACGATTGTGATGAACGTATGTTCCGCTTGCGGAACTCGCCACATCAACAAGACACTTGCTATGTGTAAAGGGTTGGAGTTTTCCCAGATTTAATGCCAGCTGTTACATATTTATATAAAATGCACTAATATAAAAAGCACAGTTACACGTATGTAGCAGTTACACCACAACAGAGGACAGAAGAGAAAACAGAGATGAAAAGAGATAAAACACAGTCACGGAAAAGACAGACACAGTCAAAGAAAAGACAAACACGCAGCGAGCCAAAAGACCAAATGAGTTGAGCTGGAGTTCTCATTGTAATTTGAATGTAAATGTTTTAATTGATTTTTATTGTTTGTGATGCATTGGAAAGTCTCCGGAAGAGAGCAATTATCCCACTGTAATATTAAAATAAGCACCTATAGTTATGGCAGATAAAAGGAATGAGAAGACAAAAGCCAAAGAGTCATGACTGTTCACTCCAAATTCTTTGTGAAATACAAACAGTCATGTGAGGAACTCTATAAATAATATCAACTGGATATGAAAAAAGAGGTCAGAGAGAGAGAAAATATAGAGAAGGCAGAGTATAGAAGTGTAAGGCAGAGAAGATTAAGAAAAGAAGAGCAGAAAGAGAAGCTACAGAAGAGAGTTGATATCTGAGGTAAATCAGCAAACATTTAGTTTGAAAAATTGAGGAAGTTGGAGCTTCCCTATCAAGTTGCAGCTTGATAGCTGTCAGTTTTAGCTGATTGAGGTTGGAGCCTCCTATAGGTTGGTGCCTACAGAAAATTGAAGGGAGTTGGTGCTTCCTTGCAATTTGTAGCTTGCAGAATTGAGGTAGGAGCCTCCTGTAGGTTGGTGCCTGCAGAAAAACAGTGGTGAGAGGGAGTTTGAGCTTGCCTTTGCATCACAACAATAATAAGATGTGGTTTTCTCCCTTTATGGGTTTCCACTTATATTTGGTGTCTCTGTGCATGATGTTTATGTGTTGATCTAATTTATATCATCTGCTTAATACCTGCTGCTCTCATATTAAGTCTGCTGTTATATTATACTAATACTTGCTGCTCACATTCTAAGATTACTCACATATTAAGTTGGATATGAAATGAAGGTGTAAATAAGGTTTAATAGAAATTTTAAAATATCATGAATGTGTTAAACTGATTCACCCCCACCCCTCCCTCTCAGTTTAACTAAGGGTTCAACAGCACTGCACAATAAAAGTGCTCAAGCTCAACCTCTAACCTCTAAAATGCATAATCTCTCTCCTTCCTAGTCAAAACTACACATTTCGTAGTCTCAAGGCTCAGGCCTCAACCTTGAGCTTCTAAAATATGGAATTGTGAAATAACCTGGCCTCCTCTTCCTTCCAGAACTACGCAGTGGAAAAAATTAGTCATAAAGCCCTCATCCTGGCTCCTTGAGCTCCCCAAATGCACAATCTTCAAGCCTAATCCAGCCTAAACTACGCATTGCACAATTTCAAGGCTTAAACCTAACCCTTGAATGTTTGAGTTGTAAAATTTCATAGTCATTGAGCCTCTCCCTCAACCTGCGACCCGATTCTAGCTCAGTCAGTGGATCATTATGCAACATTTAATACTAGGTGTTTATTGGACTGATGTCATCTTCTCATGCGTGAATCGAAGATGCAGGTATTCTATCGTGCTATGACAAGATGCCAAAGAGGGATATGGAGAAGGAGATCATGCTAAAAGACACCTCTGTAGCTGAAGATACAAGTTGATCAATCAGGAGAAAGTAAAACTACAGTATTTTGCAACCGCAACTCAAGACCTGATGACACTGAAGACTCCTCATCTCTAAGCCATATGGAGTTGGAAAAGATATAATTCTCAAGAAGACACACGACAAGAAACAACAAAAAATGGCTTGACGTTTCCATGTCATCAGTGTCATGTCATGATTCATCATATGCCACATCATTTTTGTGGATTATGTAAATTCTTATTCGAAAATGTATTGTAAAGTGGAAGTCCAAAGGACATGTACAAAATATTAAGAGCCATGTAAAGTCGAAAGGTCACAGGGAAGTCAAACAATCATAAGGGTAGTAAAAGAGTCACAAGGGAGGTGAAGAATCACCCCATTGGTTATATATATGCCCTCATTGTACAAGGAAATGACTTTTCACCTTGAATCCTTCCATAAGGTATCATAGAGACAAGCTAGTTCTTTTGGGGAGAAAGTAGTAGCTCCAATGCTCCGTTATTAGAGCTAGTGGTGTTTGTTGTATACATGTGTCTTGGGAATTTTACTTAATATATGAAGCTTGATGGAAAACAAGTTATTCATGCATGGATTATTAATATTTGTAATATTGTTATGTGAATATTTATGATTCATGTTTTTTTTCACCTGTACTAAAGTAGTTGAAATATTTTGATTATTTTAGTGCTTATCATATTAAGAATGTGCTGTAATGGTTTCAATGACTATCACATATTTTTGGACTAGTTTTCAGGATGTTAGAAATATATTTCCTATTTGTGTGTGTCTCTACTATGGTGGTACTACTACCTCTCTCATGGAGGCTCACTTTATTTTCCCCTCTACAGTATAAGAACTTCGACACACCTACAACTAAACACTCACTAGACACACTCAATTGATTTTCAAGGCACATATGTGTTCCTCTCTCTTGCTGATGGTTAGAGCCAAGGAAAAACTTTAAGAAAAATGATAACCAAACCGTATTCCATATGGAGCTCCTATCCCAAATGGTGTGAGGTCTAACTGGGACCGCATATCGGGGAGACCCCTTTGAATGTTTGTAGGTCCAACACTGTCAACATTTTTGGAAGTAGAAGGAGGGAACCCAGATTTTTATGGTTGATAACTCCACCCACCCTCAGCAAACTTATTTTGGTCAAGGCAACAATATTCCTAGCACCTCCCCTACTCATATTCCTGAATTTGGCAGATCTTCTCATCCAAACCTTGGAAAAACATTTGAAATACCTTACGAGCATATCTGGGCCATCCGACCTACAAACTGTCGCTTTGCAAAGGCTATCAGACTGATCCCTAGAGTACACAATCTTCCTTATTTTCTGAAGAATAACACAACCACTCCTACCGGGATAGAGGTCTCCATAACCGAAGAATTGTTTCTCACCACCCTTGAAGAATTAGCAGAGACTGTAGAAAACAAAGAGAAACCAGAGCAATCTCCATCTTTTAACAGGGGTCACAAAGACAATAATCTACTCTAAAACAACACTTTCCATGTGTTACGAAGTTACGAAGAGCAGGATGAATATCCATAAGATTCTAAAGAAGAGGATGAGAACAAAGATGAAGACATGACAGACTAAGATTTGAATTGGATGTCTCAAGGACCACTTGCTCTACCGGGTTTTTTACACAAGATGTCAAGACACTAAAAAAAGTTGGTTACGAAGTATGAACCTGATAAAGCAGTCAAAGCAGAAGACCATTTGGAAAAATTCTACCTACACTTGCATATGCTCAAGGTACATTATGATGATGTTGCATGTAGACTTTTTCCTTGTACCTTGGACAACAGAGAAGTTGTATGGCACCACAGTTTTCCTACAATTCAATCTAGAATTTGAAAGGGTTTAAAAAGTTGTTCCTTGAGAGAAGTTTGCCTATGAAAAAACCCCAACCATGTTATTAAAGGAGTTGGGAAATATAAATATGGATCAGAAAGATCAGGTTAAATTTTTTGTTTTGAGGTTCAGTCTCATATTGAACAAATTTCTTGTGAATATGAAACCTCATGACTCCATAACAATTTATTACTACACTTTTGTCTTACCGACAAGCATCGTGTAGTTCATTAACAAAACTGTGAAACAAATTTTCGCTAATAATTACGAAGAAGCCATTGCGGTTGAGAAGGACTTGCGTGAAATTGGAGTCATTGTCAACAACGAACCATCAAAAGAATCCAAAGACATGGGTAAAAGGTCTCAGACCTCTTCAAGTAAGGCCAAAGATAAAGAAGCCATTGATATTGAAAGCTTGACCTGAACCATCAAGTCTGTATCCAATGAGATGGAAGAGTTAAAATAGAGGTCAAGTGAGACCACTTCTAGTAGAAATCCTCTAAAATTCAACTTCCCGAGAAAGGATACCAACCCCAACAATAGCAGAAATCGGCTAGCAAAGTCTGCACAAAGCTTGAACGTCATGCTAAATGTTGAGATCATGGGCATGGACCAATATTTTTATTTTCATAAAGAATATTAGTCAAACAATACGGGCCCACAGTGGAACCATATCATGAATGCTTTGATTGCGCATATAATTGACATAATAATTTCAAATGAGTAGACTGAGCCAACGAAAGAAAATGAAGAAATTGTTATAGCTGAAGAAACTGAGAGTGTTGGGAACAAAGTGAATGATTTTAATCGTGTATTCACAGTTGAAAATAAAACTGCCGAAGAACCTCCATTGAGTAAGGACCTAGATCAAAAGCATAATAGTCAATATAAGTTGAGAAGCCAAGGGTCGATTTCCAAACAAGAGTTGACCAGGTATAAATTGAAAGAAAACTTGTTAAGGAAAATCACACCGCCTGTCAACTCAGCTCAAATCACTTAGAATAAGTTTGGAAATACTGCTACAATGAAAAATAATTCTACCGATGGTAAAATCAAGTATACCATTCTGGAAGTATCACATAAATTCACTTCTATAGGTAAATCAATGATTCCCGCTATGCTTGATAATAATATAGTTGAATACATGAAGAAAGATGATGCTAATATTTCAATCTTTGAGCTTACAAGGATCTCAAGCCAACAAAAGATGGTTGTCTGAGCTCTTGATTAATATTCCTCATGTGATAATTCTTATTTGCAGAAAGGATATAGTAAGTCTTCTAGTCCCCTGGAATATGTTATTAATGAATTAACATTAGAAGTTAACACACTCCACCCTCCATTATTATTGACATTCGAAAATTTGATTTACAATGTACACAATTGCTTAGTTGATTCTGGTGCATCTGTAAACATAATGTCATTGTCCATAACTAAGAAAATAAATGCTAGTTGGGATAAGGTAGATGCACATATTATTCATCTTGACAAAACTCTTGTCTGAGCTATTGGTGAATTCATAAATGTGCTTGTTCGCCTATCATTTGATCAACGAGTTCACCAGTGCATAAACATAGTAATTGTGGACATCCTGTAAGCCTACGGTGTATTTCTTAGTAGAGACTGGTCCAACAAATTACAGGGGTATTTTTCTACCGACTAGTCACATTTATGGCTCTCGTATAAGGGAAAGAATAACCAAATCCAGGTGGAATCAGAACCTTACATGAAGCACATTGTCACACCCTTCAAGGGAAAGAAAAAACCAGTTGCTTTCGTAGATATAATTTTTGGAAATTTCTTCTTGGAGACTAACCTTGGGTGTTATTTTGATCAGTTTTCCCGAGTCCCACCAAACACACAGTTACAACTCCTTCCCAGTCTAACTAGCGGAAATGACCTTTGTATAATATATAGTAGTAGTAATAGTGTAGGGCACAGTTCTTATATATGATGTTTGTACTTTGTATTTTGATGGTTATAATACACACGAGGGCTCTGGAGCTGGTTGTGTTTTAATAGACCCGCGACAAAGAAAACACCTAATCTCTAGCCACTTGGAATTTGAGTGCACTAAGAACACTATGGTATATGAAGCACTCATCGTGGTCATACAGAAGGCCATTTACCTCAAAGGTTGGGTTCTTAAAGAAATAGGTGACTATGAGATCATCGTACGACATGTACAAAATACTATACATTATCTGTCACCTAATTTGAAAAGTTATCAGCAAGAGGTATGGTGTTTAATTTCCCAATTTCAAGCTTTTAATATTGTATTTATACCTATAGTGTGTAACGCATCTGTGGATGCATTAGAAAATGCTGCTGCTATGTTGTCATCGCTTATGGACTATTTTTCTATTGAAATGATTTATAAACCATCCGTCCTTGATAATATCACTAATTCACGCATTTTTAATGATGACCAACAAATACTACATTTCATAGCGAATGGTGATGTGTTTAAAGATGCATCCATTGACGAAGATGAGCACGAAAAAGCGTTGCAAGATGCAGCATGGGTAAGCAAAGAGAAGCCCATGCCGAAGGGCACGATGTCACTTGAAAACATAGTTTTAAAAACCGGTCAGCTTGAATCAGAAATTGGTCGGTTCATTGGGCAACCAGGTCAAACCGGACAAAAAACCCGATCCATGGGCCTATTCCACCAAAAATACACAAAAACTGTCCTAAACCGACCGGTTCATATTTAAGGCCAGGAACAACCCACACAACGTCATTTAGGAAGCTTCCTGGGTGTTTTTGAGGGAAAGTAAGGGTTGTTTCCCTCCAAAAACACCCTCTCCAACCCTTTAAAAGGAGCTCACCCCCCTCATTTTCCTCATACATATCATTTGGAGTTTTTGTGAGTTTGATGGGATATTGGAGTGTTGAGTTTTTGTTGGAGTAGGGAAAAAACAAAGAGTTTGAGCTAGGTAGTAGTTGTTAACACTGGAAAATCATACAGGCAAAAGACATTAGAAAATGTCAAGCATAAAGTACAGATAAAGATTTACAGGGAAGAAATACATTACAGGAGCTAAAAATTTAAATTTTCCTAAGGTCAACAGGAATTTTTTTGGACCGCACACAGGAAGCACTGGCTCTGCACGTGCATTGCAACTTTTCCTTCGATAGCCTCGCAGTGCGTGGCTATCTCTCTAATAGCCGCGCAGTCCTGAGGATGCAAAATTTCACCATCCGGGACCACTTGGCACACTAGGAGAAAAATATTCTCACTCAACCTAACCAAGTACAGTTGCCTTTGAGCCACCTTGAGGCTTTAGTGCAGCACACAAAGGATTCATACCTCCACTCTTGTGTCACCATCCATCTTGGAGCAAGAGAGGGAGGGAAAATTTAAAATTTGTCTATAAAAGCCAACCATGGGAAGAGAAATGGGAGACACATTGTTATGCTGGCCAAATTGGTCATCAACAAACTAACTTGTGTTTTCCAACAACAAGAGGATTGGAAGGATTCAGTTGTTGGCTAGCCAACACCTCAATCTAAGAGAGAAGAGTTCACCACGTGTCCGTCGATCTACCATCCTTTGAGAGGGAAGAGAGGCTTGCTGAAAACTTGAGGGGAAGAGACCCCTTTGTCTTGGATATTGGAGCTCCATAGCTTGAATGATCCACTACAAGATATTTATCATTTTATCTTATACTACTACCAACACCTAATAAAGGGATAAAGCTCTCCATTGTTGAGTTATTAGTGTGTTTTCTCTATTGAGCATGTTTCTTGTGCATGATGTTTTTTTGTTTTTTTTGTTTAATTGTTTATGTAGCATGCTATGTTTCCATTTAACTTAGCTTATTACATGTTGAACTTGTTCCACTAACGTTTGAAAAACCACTTTGAACCGTGACTTGCATGTAGGTAAGAAACCTCCCTACTAAGCAAAGTGTATTTCGTCCGCCCATGCGCCAAATACACTACCACAAGAATGGCGACTCCACTAGATTATTTCTTTTGAGTTAATGGTTGTTGATGCAGGTCCTTCCTGCTCAGCTTGCTACAAAGTAACTCCTACATCCTCTCAACACTTTCAGTCACCCTCATTGAGAAATTTTTCCCAGAGAAGGAGGATTTTTTTGCTTCTGCCCGACCACGCGCATTCTATTTAGACAGACGCGCGCTTCACGCCTTTGGGTGGATAATACACACGGTAGGCAGCAAGCCCATTTTTCACTTGTTTTTCTCATTTTTTTACAGTTGTAAGGGGTTGGAAGCCCATAATAAATTTTCCATCACTGTGTTCTAGTATTTCATGACTGGTTTTGATGCTTATTTGCTAGAATTTATCTTAGCAACTAAGTAGTTTTAATTTTAGTTTTTTATTTTATTTTTGCAAATCACACATAGTTCAAGTAGGGAAAAGTAAGTGGCCTTTAATCCACATATGCTGTCCAAACAAACGTTTTTCTGGTAAAATATACATAACACATAGAGTAATTAGCATAAAAGTAAGTGGCCCATACATCCACATATATTTATCTAGTTCATGTTTTTTCAATTTCTGCATTATATTAGTTCAATTTTTTCATTAGGACTTGGGACTAGGACCAAATTGTCGAAAAGAAAGCAAGTAATATCTGCCACCCTTGCACCTTATGGTGAGCCTGAGCATGCATATGAACGCTTTCCTAGGTTAATTTTACATCACCCTATAGTGAAGACTTAGACTAACTAGGCAAGGTGTAAGTGGCCTATAATCCGCACATCGTTTACTTTTGCAAGGAACAATCAAACATAGGGTAATTAGAAAAGGATTATAAAGGATCAACGCATATACACATCTCATAACACTTGTGATTGTACAATCCAAAGCACAACAAAGCATCAGTAAGCATTGGACCAAAAGGCACCTAGTGTTTTGGGACCTTTATCCTCTTCTTGTAGTTACTTCACCAAGGCACACCCTAAGAAAATTGAGACTCTCTAAAAATAATCGCTAATCGAACTCACTAAATTCTCCCCACAGGGGCCACAAAATAAATTACAGTTCAGTTTAGGGCCATCGAGGGCAGGCAGCCAATAAACTACCGTGGTCATTCTACATTTTGAAACATATATGTTGAATTTTTAGGGAGCTTCAAATCCATCTATCCGCCCACAGAAAAAATACTCGAGCATTACCAGAGACCCGTTTCAGAGGGGGTTAATATTAGGCCCAGTGTGTGTGATACTCTTTGGGTCTACCTGAACCATCTAGTGCTCGGTACTGGTAGCTCAATACCAAGAATATCAAGACTCGAATGCTCACGTGAGACAATGATACTTTAGTGGCCAAAACCAAGGCATCCTTCCCTATAGGTGACGGTGCAGGAAACACTAGATCCTTTTACCATTACCTTGGTCAATTCTTCGACTACTGGAAGGCGTCACTAGTTATTTTGGGAAGTTAGCCCCAATACCCATCAGAAGACATCTTCGCAAGCCCCAGTTACATTGAGGGTGTAAGGCGATTAGGTTTATTTAGGCTTTTGAGTATCACACGCAAAACAACCAAACCATATTTTTTTGCTTGCTTGATCACATAGCATTAAAGTAAAGGATAAATTACCTTTTTGTTACACAGTAATTTGTCACCGTCCCTGCAATCCCCCATCCCGCACATTGGAGGGCCTTTTCCATGACCTATGAGCAGTGACATAACTTGAAACAACTTTTATGGAATCCCCCTTGACAAAGACAATCATTCCTTTGAAGAAAGTTTCCTGTGAAAATCCCTAAAAAATGATCTTTTGGCCTTGGCGCGACTAGCTAGTTCAGCCCTCGTGCCAATGGGGAAAATCCACCAAAGAGGGTGTGCCAAATGGCGCTCTGTCCTAGTGTCTTGCCCGTGCCAAGCTTAATAAGGATTGTTTTTAAAAAATAAATGGCAGAAGTTTGATTCCAACAAACTCCTGAACGAGTCTCTAAAATGAGTTGGGAGGTTTGGCTCTAGATCTCCATGTATGGGAGGTGGTTTTCCACCTATCATGGAAGCTTCCTTGAGGATAGGGCCAATACCACAATTGTAGGGATCCCAACTCCCTTTCCACCATTTATATAAGCTTGCCATTTTCCCTTAGCAAGCTAGTAGTCCTAATAGCACTAGAAGCAAGAACTGAATCTGTAGCAAGGAGATTATCACCAGACAACCTTTGAGAGCCAAGCTGAAGAGAGAGAGCTTTGTCCCATTTCCGACGAGCTTCATTGAGACATGCTCCGCTGTCGACCCTGCTGAAGGAAGATCCAGGGTTAGAGCTTTGGGTTGTATCTTTCCTTTGTTATTATTAATGATAAGCGACTTTGATTATGGTCTCATTCATGTGTCTTTGTCTTTGATACAATGAATTACATCCTCTCTAACTAATGTATGGTTACAAGATTTAGATTCTATGCTATGTATCGTTGTGTTTCTTTGCATGTGTGCAGGTGTTCAGATGTGTTAAGAGGAAGGATCGTGATCTTCCAAAGCGGAGGACGGGAAGCGTCATCCTTTCTTCAACGACCATTGCGTAGGACCTGAGGCAGGCAACTCATTATGTTTTGTCATTTTTGTAACTAGAGACCTGCGTCATTGCGTGACTGATTGTTGCTAGACCTGATCTGGGCTAGTAGGGATTGCCTCTGTCCGCAGAGGGGATTTACCTCTCCAACAAATTGGTGACTCCACTAGGGAGAGATTGGAGTTTTTCTTGTCTCTTTCGGTTGTTTTGGCTTGTTTCTGCTTGATTCACTCTTCTGGTTTGTCTCCTTCTAGTGTAAGACCCCTGTTCAGCCCCAGAGGATCAGATCTGACCTCTGTTTTTTTTGAAATTTTCACCTTTTCATGGTTGGCTTGATTGGCGCGGTTTCCACCTTGAGAGTCGCGCCCATTGGTGCAGGTTGCCAGTTCATCACCCGCGCCATCCCCTGTCTGGCGCTGATTACAGCTAGATAGTCACATCATTTCCTGTAGGTGCTAGGATTTTCCCTTGTTCGGGAGTTTTTTTTGGTCATTACTTTTGCTTCTGGGTTATTTTTAGATTCTGCTTGAAGTGGTGAGTCTAGTCTTGGTTGGGAGAAATTATTTGTTTTTTCATTTTCAGGCATTGGCGCTCGTTGTCAGTTAGCAACCCATGCCAATTGGCCATTGGCGCTACTTGCTAGTGAGCAAGTCGCGCCAGTTGGCGCTAGTTTCACCCACAAAAGTCGTGCCAATTTCAGGGTGTGTGAAAATTGAGACTTTTTCCCTAAATCCTTCACCAGTGTGTCTTTCCCTTCCGGTCTTTTCTCTGTACGAGCATAGATTACATTGCTCATTGTTCAGCTAAAATGTCTTCTTTCTTTGATTGCTTGATGTAAAAGGGAATGAATGCCTTGTTTTGAGCTCATGCTTTGGAATTCATTTTTGTGCTTGACCTCATATGTCTTGTAGCCTTTTGAGGAATTTCATTATAAAGTGTTTAAAACAATGATTGCATTCTTATTGTTTGTTTACATATCTTTTGCATTCATCCTTACATTAAGGAGATTTGCGTTCATTTAATTTTCGTCTCAAAGTTTTCTTTTTGTTAAAATGCATTAGATCACATTGCATTGAAAAGTATTTTTGAGATTTATCATTGAACTTAGATCACATTGTTTAATGATTGAAAGCTAAAATTGCATCGAGTGCATTCTCTTTCATTAAAAGCGTGCATTAAGTAGATTCTCATTTCATCGAAAAATGCATTGAGTGCATTCTTATTCATTCAAAGAAAAAGGAAATTGTGCATAGATTACAATTGCATAGTTTTCAAAAAAGAGGATTTTGCATAGATTACATTGCATTATTCGCATCGTTGAATGTTTGAGATTACTTTTGGATAGTGAAAGTCATCTAGTTTGGAAAATTTTTTGTTTTTAGTATTGCTGTTTGTTGCATCATTGTTTGAAACTCTTCCCTTAACTAGATAGCATTCATCGAATTGGAAGATTTCTTTCTCATATAGATGCATATAGGAGATTTTCAGATGACATGCGGTAGGGCCTTGAAACTGAGACATAATTGAAGATCAACTGTAAAATTTACTCAATCAACCTAAGGAAGCATTGAAACCTAATGAATCATTTTTAGTGGTCTAGGCTAGTGACGTGTTTTGGCGTCGTTAAACCTAGTAGCTATCGTTCGCCATCTGGCTTTAGACAATGTTAGTATGGACTTGTACTCCCCGTACCATCATGTATATAAAGGGAGACCCCACTAGGTTGCTATCCTTTATCCATAGGAAGCTAAGTCTGCCGCCTTATACCCGTGATACACCAGACACAACATTCAGGGAGATTACCTGCACGTACGTCAAGTCCTTGGTTGCTTTTTCTTTCATTTTTTAACCAAGGTGTATATGGCAGTTCACGGATATCTAGTACACCCATCTGCCTAGATTACCAGAGAAGTCATTTTGATCTTTTATGACTTATTAAATTTGAAAAGATCATGAATCGCTTGTCCTTTCACGCTTGTTTCCAAACTGAAAGTGATAGAGTCAAATTTTGCCTGTTTCTTGACTCTTAAAATATGAAACGGTAGAGTTTTGTTTCAATGTTTTGAAAATGAACTGCCCACGAAATATTCCTGGTTAAAGTTAGTTTCCTTAAGGTGTTGTTCTAAATTTTTTTCTAATGGAAACTTTTCCAGAGTTCACCAACCAAGGAATCCCCTCCGATGGGAATCCTGGTCATTTTCCTCCTTTTGGGAATGTTGGTGCTCCTTATATGGCAACATTGTCCCTTCCTGGGTTAACTGTTGGGTTGCCTGTTTGGTTTTTCTCAACCTCTGTGGTCCCAAATGTCCGGGCTACTGTTCAATCAGTTCATCCGCCTGAGAAACATCATTTTTATTCCAAGGTGGACCTCTCCCCTTCTTCGCCTGTTTCTGCGTCCTCCTCTTCTACTTCGCCTGGTGAAATTCTGGATTCTAGTAATCATGTGGCTAAGAAGAAGAAGAAGAAGACGAAGAAGAAGAATTAAGATAAAGGAGAGGCTAGTTCTGCGGCTATTGCACCTAAGAAACCATCCATTGATGAACCTTCCAACCCTCTGTGGAAAGTCAAGTTCCCTTGCATGTTGTGTCAGGGGAACCATCTTCTTCGAGACTGCCCTAGCATTCCCAAGGTGCTCGAAGTATGGTCCAATGGTCATCCGCCGTTGCCTTTGGCTTCCGGGAGTCAGGTTGGGGGCACGTCTTCAGCTAGTGCTGGTAAAGCTCCTAAGAAGCAGGGTAAGATTACCAATCCCTGTAAGTTGTGTGACGGGCACCATGCCATTCACCTTTGTCCGTATATCGATGAAGCCAAGAGAGTTTTGGACAACTCGATTGTTTCTGCACCGTGCCTTCCAGCTAGTTACAAACAGATTTCTTTGTGTCCTTCACCAGCTGATCCTTCGATTGGTCAAGAGTCATCCTTGGTCAATCCTGCTCCCTCGGAAATCCAAATTCAGGAATCCGTTCCCTACCAAACATTGGTCTTGGGATTGGTTGAGCTGGCCCCGTCTGCAGTGCACCAGGTCTTTTCCGTTGAGAGTGGATCTCATATTCCGCAGGTTCTTCTTATTTCTTCAGATTCTTTGGACTTGGAGAAAGATTCTCCTGTCCCTATACCTCAAGAAGCCGCTCCTCCGCCTCCCGTGATGGAGGTCCTGGAGGATACTCCTCTCGACTCTGTGATGGAGGTCATGGAGGATGCTCCTTCTTCTTCCGTAGCACCAGGGGAAAACCATCTCGGTTCGATGGTAGCCCCTCCAAGTAGGTTGGTTGCTTCCTTCGATTGGAATCGATTTTCAAGATACCACCTTCCGTCTTATGTGCCTTTTGAGATAATGGTACAGACCTTCGATTTGGTCGTACCCAGCACTATTATAGACGAAGGTGCATCTGTTAGTATTTTATCCTCAACTACTTGGCAAGCTTTCGGTTCGCCGCCGCTTGTGCCTGTTACACAGAATTTGTTGGCTTTTAACAAAGGAACTAGTCAACCTTTAGGGATCCTTCCAAAGTTGCCTGTTACTTTGGGAGGGAAAACTGTCCATATGGACGTGATGGTTGTTCTTGGCCCCTTGGAATTTAATTTTCTCTTGGGCTGCAATTATACTTATGCCATGGGAGCGCTTGTCTCCTCCCTCTTTCGTGTGATGTGTTTTCCACACCAAGGTCGGATCATGACCATCGATCAACTTGTGTTCTTTGGTCCTCATATGGCAGCTAGTCCACCATCATCTCCGTCGGATATTTATCCGCCGGTTGTGTCATCCCTGCCGCATGTCAATTATGTGGCTACCTGTCCTGTGCCTGTATTCAGTGATAGTGCCATTGTAGATCATGTGATGGGGGCATTGGGTCTAGACTTCCGAGATTTTTCTCTCCCATCGGATGTGCAACTCTTGGAAGCCATGACTTCTTATTCATTATGATGAGTTGTCTTCGAAGCAGAGTTCGTTTTCTTGTGTCAAGCTCGTTAAAAAATGGAACAAGGTGTCCAGAGCACAGTTCGTTTTCTTGTGTCAAGCTCTTTAAAAAGTGAAACAAGGCGGTCGGAGCATAATTATTTTTCTTGTGTCAAGCTCCTTAAAAAATGAAACAAGATTTCTGGAGGAGAGTTCGTCTGCTTGTGTCAAGCTCCTTAAAAAATGAAACAAGCTGGTCGGAGCATGGTTCGTTTTTCTTGTGTCAAGCTCGTTAAAAAATGAAACAAGGTGTTCTGAGGATAGTTTGTCTTCTGTATCGACCTCGTTAAAAAATGAAACAAGGTCATTTGAGGATAGTTCTTTTAATGTGTCAACCTTGTTAAAACAATGAAACACGTTCCTGTTCAACTCGAGTCTTTGTTTAGATCTCGTAAAATCCCAGTCGAGTCTTTCTCTTGATCTTGTTTTTGAACCTTCACTCCATTTCCTATGGACTGAAGCTTGGGGGGCATGTACCTCGAATTGATTCACCATGCTGGGGGCATGCTTACCTTTTCAAGCATAGTTTTTTTCCATTTCAAGCTTGTGTAAAAATGAAATTGGTTTCAAGCATAGTTTATCTTTGTTTCAAGCTTGTGTAAAAATGAAACCTTTCCCATTTTACCTCTTGTGATTTCCATTTTATCCGCCTGTTTTTCTAGATGAGCCTTGGTTTTCTCACTCCATCGTCACTATCTGCTTGGCCGATCATATGCCTTCACTTGGTTGTTTTACCTGTTCCTGAGGAACTGTTGCGATGAGTGGTCTTGTTAGCCAGCCTCTTAACCTTTAATTGTTTTGAGTAGTTCCACCATTACCAGAACCAGTTGCTGCCCTTTATACCACTCGTTCCTCTAGGAGGAGTCACCTTTTAGCTCTTTTCTGACTCTCTAAAACTGAAAAGTTCGCCGAGTCGCTTGTCGTTTTGAGCTCGTTAAATTGGCTGCGAAGCGATATCTACCCAGTATACGTTTACCCCTTTTTCGGGTTGGGATAGATTATTTACAAAAAAAGAATACCCTAGCCTATCGCGACTAGGAGGTTCTCTCAGATATAGTTTTCTACCTTTTCGGATCTGTGGGACTATCTACAAAAAGGGACTGTTGGAGTTTACTTTTCCGCTGTCTTTTCAAACTCTCTAAACATGAAAAGACGCCGAGTTCTTCCTTTTTCAGACTCGTTAAAACCTGATGACATCGGACTCCGTCATAATGACGTTACCCAAGTTCCTCCTTCCTAGGGCTCGTTAAATGTACTAGGTTGGATTTGTCCGAATGACAAACTTATATGACAAGCATATGGTATCCTCTTCAAGCTTGTGTAAAAATAAAGAGGTACTCGCCAGAAATGGTGGGGAAAAATGAAACCAGTATCATCGTCGTGTCAGAAGTATGTCACTCTTGAAAATGGCACTTGTTTGCATTCGTGTCAGGTTGG
>JAXQQM020087914.1:0-32219 GCA_034641835.2 Pinus albicaulis | reverse complement strand
CAGCTCCTGAATCTGCCTCTTGATTTCATCATTCTCCAGAACAGAGCGCCGATATATCGGTCCATTAGGTAGCGGCGCACCAGGGGTCAGATCAATCGGGTGCTTGACCTGACAGTGCAGAGGAACCCCTGTGGGTGAGGTGAATATGTCCCCGTACTCCTCCACAACCTTATCCATTTGTTGTTGTTGTGCAGAGGAGCCCTGTCTGGAGGTCGTGGCCACAGTCTTCTTCTTGCCCTGGGGGCGGATCATCAGGAAAACGAATTTTCTGGTTTGGGAAATGAGCTTACTACATTGTTTTGCAGTAACCAAAGAGATAGTCGTAGGAGGTGGTACCTCTGGTATCCTGTACAACTTATTTCCCAAAGTAATAATAACAGCACGAGGTCGAGACTCATACACAGCATGACGCTTCCACAAGTATGGTTGTCCTAATAATACATGAGAAACATCAATAGGAGCAACATCACATAATACCTCATCCGTGAAGGGCTTGATGCTATAGGGAAGGCGACACTGCTGGCTGACGCGGAGATCTCGTCCTTGGTGAAGCCACCCGATGGTGTATGGATGTGGGTGAGCTGTGGTCGGCAAGCCCAACAGCTTCACGGCGTCTGCTGAAATGAGGTTCTTTTGGCTCCCATTGTCGACAATGAACTGTACAGGGGAGCCCTTTACCCACATCTGGGAGTGGAAGAGACGTTCCTCCTCCTCTGGATCTTCCGGTTCCTCCTTCTGGACCTTTGTAGTGGCAACAGTGGCGTTGGGCTCCGCATCAATAATCGGTTTCCCTTTTTCATTCCCCTTTTCAGGTTCTGATTCGGAGTCGGAGCATGCATCTGACTCAGAAGCCCTCATCTCGGCCACTAGCGACTGCTTGGCCCGACACTCACTTGTGTTGTGAGTGGAGCTCTTATGGAACTCACACCACTTTCCCATGTCCTTCTTTGGCTTTGCGGTCTTGTTATTTTCTTGTGGCTTTGACGGGTTGTCTTTAGCCGCCATGCCTTGGCTCTGTCCTTTGTTTTGCGGTTTGGAAGCACCTTTCCCTTGCTTTTGATTCGCAGATCCAAAGTCTCGCTTCTTCTGCTTGAATTTCTGCTCAATCTTGGCAGCATACCGGTATGCCGTACCAAGCGAGGAGATGTCGAGGAACTCCATTTCCTCTTGAATGTATCTGTGCAGACAGCTGCGATACTTTAGCACCAAATTTTTCTCTAAATCTTTGATACCCAACTTTGTGCGCAGGGTATGGAACAGATTCGTCAGCTCATTCACATCTTGATCCCTTTGTTGTCGCAGCGTGGTCCATTGTATGTACTTGTCCTCATAGCTCCCCACAGGATAGTACTGTTCCTTGACGACGTCTCGGAAAGAATTCCAAGTTGGTACGGCCGAGAACAGAGAGGGTTCTGTCTGGTCCTTGTTCTCACAGTAGGTTTCCCACCAGTCCTTAACATGCGGGGTAGCTTTGAGGAGTGCAAAAATAATCTTTTTCCCGGTCTGAAAAGTCATGAACCGAGAAATATCCTTCTAACAGATTCAACCATCTATCTACGGCATCTGCGTCTATTTGACCCTCAAATATGGGAATGTCAAAATTTACTTGTACCTTAAAAGGAGTCGCGCCTCCAGAGTGGCTGCTGGATGCAGATGTGCCGCCAGTGGGTAGCCGTTGAAGGATCTGAGCAAAGTTATCCATCATCACGTTCCTTTGTCTTTCGAGGGCCTCCTCGAGCAATATTTTGATAGGATCTCCTGCTCCCTCATCTTTCTTTTCGTCCCCCATGGGCGTGCGTCGAGGTTTGCGAGGCTGATCTTGCAAAGGTTCCACCAGATCGAGCCCTAGCTCCTTATACCCCGACCTCGTTGGGGACATGCAAAGAAGGATCGAGAAAAAGCAGACCCCTCTGATACCACTGATCCGGATTTATGCAGGAACGCAACAGAATAAACATATAACCATAAATACAGAGATGCGGCGGAAATAACACTTCATTTCATTAATATCAAAGAACTGAAATTTTCTTACAGACAGAATGGAAATAAAACTAGCTAGGGCGCTGGTAGCTATCTCTGAGAAGAGATGTGGCGGCTACAAGCCTCTGAACTGAGTTACAATGAGGCTTGAGGGCCTATTTATTATTTAGAAACAATGGGAAATCCTAAACAGCCAAAACCGTAACCCTAGGAGATGAAGCGCCAAAACTATGGGCCCCGTTTGGGTAAATTGGTGTTTCAACTTCCCAGGGGCGTAACTTTGGCATACGATCTCCGTTTGACGCGTACCATACCTCGTTAGAAAGATCTATCCGAGGAATACAAATTTGGAATGGGAAACATCGGTCCATGGACCCATGTTGCCCTCCGTTTTCCCAAAAAACGTCGTTTAGGGCTTCAAAACGGCTCCGGAAGTTTAGGACCCGAAAAAGCACTTTAAAAATAATGCTTGTGCAGCCAGAAAGAGGAAATAAACCGATAGGTGGAAAGAGCCCAATTGGAATAGGCGGGTGACCACCAATATCCACCTGGATCGAACTCGAAATAGAATGCAACTGCGTGACATACGACCTTGCTAACCACGGTACTCTATTCCATCCTTTTGATCCGGATTTATGCGAGAACCATGAGTAAACATATATACATAAAAAGGCAATCTTGCGTGGGAAATAACATTTCATTTCATTAATATCAAAGAACTGAAATTTGCTTACAGACGGAATGGAAATAAAACTAGCTAGGGCGCTGGTAGCTATCTCTGAGAAGAGATGTGGCGGCTACAGGCCTCTGAACTGAGTTACAATGAGGCTCGAGGGCCTATTTATTATTTAGAAACAATGGGAAATCCTAAACAGCCAAAACCCTAACCCTAGGAGATGAAGCGCCAAAACTATGGGCCCCGTTTGAGTAAATTGGTGTTTCAACTTCCCAGGGGCGTAACTTTGGCATACGATCTCCGTTTGACGCGTACCATACCTCGTTAGAAAGATCTATCCGAGGACTACAAATTTGGAACGAGCAACATCGGTCCATGGACCCATGTTGCCCTCCATTTTCCCAAAAAACGTCGTTTAGGGCCTCAAAACGGCTCCGGAAGTTTAGGACCCGAAAAACTGCTAAAAATAGTAAACTGTGCCGAAACTGAAGAACTGAAATAGACAATGGTGGAGCCCCAAGTGGAATAGGCGGGTGACCACCAATATCCACCTGGATCATTCCTCCCCCCTTAGGAAGCAATGGTCCCCATTGCGTTAAGTTCCTCCATGAGATGAGGAAATTTCTGTTGAACTTGGTCCCTGGTGAACCACTTTCCTTGGTGCGGGAGTTGGCCAGCTTTGACAACCCGATATAGTTGGATCTTCTGCTAGCGAGTGTTCTTGATTTGCATGTCCATGATGCAATCTGTGGTGGCCTATTCCATGCAGTCTGGATTTAACTCAGTTGGTGTGAGTTGTTCTGCAATGTCCGAGGTGTCCAGTAGAGGTGGGAAGTAAGGACGAAGGCGATCCACATTGAAGACTGGGTGCAGACCAAGGAATGGTGGAATACTGAGCTCGAATGCATTGTTCCCTACGGCCTTGGTGATGGTGTACGGCCCGTATCGGAGCGGGCGAAGCTTGCGATGGGGTCCAGTGAGGCGCTCCTTCTGCAAATGTAGCCATACTTTGTCACCCACCTGGAAGTTGTGTGGCACCGGTGTTGATCATGGCGTTGCTTGTACTTGGCATTGGCTCTGTCCAATATATCATGAACCTGTTGGCGGATGTGTTGAATGCGCTCGATGAAGCTACTGGCTTTGTCAACTTCAGACTGGACATGAGCTGAATTGGCCTGAGCAGCTTCAAATGGCATGGCTACGTCAATAGGGCATAGTGGCTGGAATCCCAAGCCCACCTGAAAGGGGCTATGGCCGATTGAACTATGGAGAGCTCGATTATAACTATGTTGTACATAAGGGAGGCTCTCGTCCCATGTGCGAGGATGCTTTGAATTGTACATGCACAGAATGTGTACAATCATTCTGTTGACGACCTCTGTCTGGCCATCTGTTTGGGGATGGAAAGCTGTGGACTTGGTGAGCTTGGTATCCAACATCGACGAGAGGCTGGACCAAAATGTGCTGAGGAACCTGCTATCCCGATCTGATATGATAGACTGTGGGATCCCAAAGTGCACCCACACTCGTTCAAAGAAGAGTTTAGCGGTGGCTTCTGCTGTGATATTCTTCTTGCAGGCCGCCATAATGGCCATCTTCGAGAATCTGTCGACGACCACAAAAACACAGTCATTTCCCTGCTTAGTAGAAGGCAGGCCCGACATGTAATCCATGGAGATGGATTCCCAAGGTCGACTAGGGGTAGGTAGAGGAGTACATAGGCCTTGCTTCTTGATGGTCGGTTTGGCAATGGCACAAGCAGTGCAGGATCTGATGTGCTTCTCGACATCCTTTCGAAGGTTCGGCCAATAGAAATACTTCTGTAGTATTGCTACTGTTTTCTCGACCCCGAAATGCCCAGCGACTCGACTGTAGTGTGCTTCCCATATCATCTTAGCACGCTCGCTTGAAGGAACACAAAGGTGTCCCAGGTGACATAAAAGTGCATCTTGGAGGTGAAAATTTGGAACTTGCGTGCCCCCCAAGAGTGCCTTGTAAGTGTGGCCGAATTCTGGGTCACTCTCATAGAGAAGCGGCCAATCGGAAGTCTCGTGCCCACAAGAGTTGAGCACAGTGGTGAGCGCCACGATCGGTGGTCGGCTGAGGCAGTCTGCAACATGATTGGTGCTACCCTTCTTATACTTTATGTTCAAATGAAACTGTTGCAGATATGTGGACCATTTCTGATGGCGATCATTCTGCAACTTCCCTTGTGTCTGTATGAACTGCAGGGGCCGGTGGTCTGTGTGGATGATTGTTTCCTTTCCCAAAATGTAATGCTTCCATTGTCGACAGGCTTGCACAATGGAATACATTTCTTTGTCATAGGTGGGATACTTGCGAACTGTCTCAGACAATGTTTCACTGTGATATGCGACTGGATGTCCCTGTTGAGTAAGAACTGCCCCAATAGCATAGTCAGAGGCATCTGTCTCGATCTGAAACGGCTGCTGCAAGTCTGGTAAGGTGAGCACTGGGGCAGAACATAGGCGATTTTTCAATTCTTTGAACGCCTTCTGTTGAGGTTCCGACCAAAATAATTTTGCTTTCGCTCCTCCTTTGGTGACTTGACTCAAGGGCCAAGTGATATGAGAGAATCCCAACACGAATCTACGGTAGAAATTAGCAAGACCCAGAAAACTGCGAAGCTCTGTTATAGTAGTCGGGGCTGGCCAATCCCGAATGACTTGGATCTTGGCTGGATCCACATGCACCCCCCTTTCATCAATAATGTATCCCAGATATTGAACCTGGGTCATGCCAAAAGTGCACTTCTCCAAATTGGCACACAACTTGTGTTGCCGCAGTGTTTGGAGGACTTGTCGGATGTAGTGAAGGTGCTCTTCCCAAGTCTGGCTGAAGATCAGAATATCATCCAAGTACACCACTACAAATGAGTTGGTGAATGGCCGCAAGATGTCATCCATCATCCTCATGAAGGTGGCGGGAGCATTCGTCGACCCGAAAGGCATGACCAGCCATTCGAAAAGGCCTTCCTTGGCTTTGAAGGCAGTCTTCCACACATCGGAGGGTTCAATTGGTACCTGGTGATACCCAGACTTCAGGTCGATCTTGCTGAAATATTTTGCACCTTTGAGTTGGTCCAGAAGGTCATCAATCCGTGGGATTGGGTACCTATTCCGGACGGTGATCTTGTTCAGCACCCGATAGTCAATACAAAGTCTCCACGTCCCATCCTTCTTCTGTACCAACACGATCGGGCTCCCACAGGGCGATGAACTTGGTATGATGTGACCTTTCTGCAACAGCTCCTAAATCTGCCTCTGGATTTCATCATTCTCCATAACAGAGCGCCGATAGATCGGTCCATTAGGTAGCGGTGCACCTGGGGTCAGATCAATCGGGTGCTTGACCTGACAGTGCAGAGGAACCCCTGTGGGTGAGGTGAATATGTCCCCGTACTCCTCCACAACCTTATCCATTTGTTGTTGTTGTGTAGAGGAGCCTTGTCTGGAGGTCGTGGCCACAGTCTTCTTCTTGCCCTGGGGGCGGATCATCAGGAAAACGAATTTCCTGGTTTGGGAAATGAGCTTACTGCATTGTTTTGCAGTAACCAAAGAGATAGTCGTAGGAGGTGGTACCTCTGGTATCCTGTACAACTTATTTCCCAAAGTAATAATAACAGCACGAGGTCGAGACTCATACACAGCATGACGCTTCCACAAGTATGGTTGTCCTAATAATACATCGGAAACATCAATAGGAGCAACATCACATAATACCTCATCCGTGAAGGGCTTGATGCTATAGGGAAGGCGACACTGCTGGCTGACGCGGAGATCTCGTCCTTGGTGAAGCCACCCAATGGTGTATGGATGTGGGTGAGCTGTGGTCGGCAAGCCCAACCGCTTCACGGCGTCTGCTGAAATGAGGTTCTTTTGGCTCCCATTGTCGAAAATGAACTGTATAGGGGAGCCCTTTACCCACATCTGGGAGTGGAAGAGACGTTCCTCCTCCTCTGGATCTTCCGGTTCCTCCTTCTGGATCTTTGTAGTGGCAACAGTGGCATTGGGCTCCGCATCAATAATCTGTTTCCATTTTTCATTCCCCTTTTCAGGTTCTGATTCGGAGTCAGAGCATGCATCTGACTCAGAAGCCCTCATCTCGGCCACTGGCGACTGCTTGGCCCGACACTCACTTGTGTTGTGAGTGGAGCTCTTATGGAACTCACACCACTTTCCCGTGTCCTTCTTTGGCTTTGCGGTGCTGTTCTTTTCTTGTGGCTTCGATGAGTTGTCTTTAGCCGCCATGCCTTGGCTCGGTCCTTTGTTCTGCGGTTTGGAAGCACCTTTCCCTTGCTTTTTATTCGCAGATCCAAAGTCTCGCTTCTTCTGCTTGAATTTCTGCTCAATCTTGGCAGCATACCGGTATGCCGTACCAAGCGAGGAGATGTCAAGGAACTCCATTTCCTCCTGAATGTATTTGTTCAGACAACTGCGATACTTTAGCACCAGATGTTTCTCTGAATCTTTGATACCCAACTTTGTGCGCAGGGTATGGAACAGATTCGTCGGCTCATGCACATCTGATCCCTTTGTTGTCGCAGCGTGGTCCATTGTATGTACTTGTCCTCATAGCTCCCCACAGGATAGTACTGTTCCTTGACGGCGTCTCGGAAAGAATTCCAAGTTGGTACGGTCGAGAACAGAGAGGGTTCTGTCTGGTCCTTGTTCTCACAGTAGGTTTCCCACCAGTCCTTAACATGCGGGGTAGCTTTGAGGAGTGCAAAAATAATCTTTTCCCGGTCTGAAAAGTCATGAACCGAGAAATATCCTTCTAACAGATTCAACCATCTATCTATGGCATCTACGTCTATTTGACCCTCAAATATGGGAATGTCAAAACTTGTACCTTAAAAGGAGTCGCGCCTCCAGAGTGGCTGCTGGATGCAGATGCGCCGCCAGTGGGTAGCCGTTGAAGGATCTGAGCAAAGTTATCCATCATCACGTTCCTTTGTCTTTCGAGGGCCTCCTCGAGCAATATTTTGATAGGATCTCCTGCTCCCTCATCTTTCTTTTCATCCCCCATGGGTGTCCGTCGAGGTTTGCGAGGCTGATCTTGCAAAGGTTCCACTAGATCAAGCCCTAGCTCCTTATACCCCGACCTCGTTGGGGACATGCAAAGAAGGATCGAGAAAAAGCAGACCGCTCTGATACCACTGATCCGGATTTATGCAGGAACGCAATAGAATAAAAATATAACCATAAATACAGAGATGCAGCGGAAATAACACTTCATTTCATTAATATCAAAGAACTGAAATTTGCTTACAGACAAAATGGAAATAAAACTAGCTAGGGCGCTGGTAGCTATCTCTGAGAAGAGATGTGGCGGCTACAGGCCTCTGAAATGAGTTACAATGAGGCTCGAGGGCCTATTTATTATTTAGAAACAATGGGAAATCCTAAACAGCCAAAACCCTAACCCTAGGAGATGAAGCGCCAAAACTATGGGCCCCGTTTGGGTAAATTGGTGTTTCAACTTCCCAGGGGCATAACTTTGGCATACGATCTCCGTTTGATGTGTACCATACCTTGTTAGAAAGATCTATCCGAGGACTACAAATTTGGAATGAGAAACATCGGTCCATGGACCCATGTTGCTCTCCTTTTTCCCAAAAAACGTCGTTTAGGGCCTCAAAACGGCTCCGGAAGTTTAGGACCCGAAAAACTGCTAAAAATAGTAAACTGTGCCGAAACTGAAAAACTGAAAGAGAAAATGGTGGAGCCCCAAGTGGAATAGGTGGGTGACCACCAATATCCACCTGGATCACATTAGCACATCTCTGCAGGTGTTGGATGCAATCAATGCATCACTATAGTCACAACTGATAGTCAACTTGCCCTTTCACCTATCTCTCCACTGGTCTCCATTGAAACTGTCCATGCACTGTAGTTAAATGATGTATTCTTCAGTTGATTAATGAGTTAATATTTAGTTAATTAATTAATAAGTAATTCACACCACTCTCACTAGTGTATCAATCAGTTAGACTAGATACAACTAGCTCAACTGTGTCTAACTGAGTTAAACTGAACACAACTCCACCAACTACTTCTATAAATCCACCAAACTCTGTCACATGAGATCTAACTAAATTCCTCATGCATTAGCTCCAGCAAACCCTCAGGAATAGTGTAATTCCTTTTGTCAGCTGCTGTGCCACATCTGTGCACTTAACTAAAGTGCTGCAAGAGAATAAGATAATGTTTAGAGTCCAAATATTATTAAGAGCTAATAATATTCGACATATCTATTTTTGACTGGCAATCTAAAAATAGATTCCGCCCGATATGTCTAAAAATAGAAGTCCATCTATTTTTCCAACTTGACCAACCATCCACAAATAGCATCCTGCAACTCATAGAATATGATCGACATTGTCTAAAAATAGACATAGTCTAAAAATAATTGCGTAAAAAATAGCCTTGAACATAGTGAAGGCGACTCTTTTCACTAAGCTCATCATCTTTTTGAATCTCAACACTCCCTCTCAACAAGATAGGGATTATCTGCCACCCCAATCCTGTCTCTATGGTATTCGAATTTGCTCCTGGTGAGTGCCTTCGTCAGAATATTTGCATCCTGATCCTCTATAGGAGTGTAAGAAAGAAACATGATCTTCCACTGCACACAATATCTGATATGATGGTACCGGATGTCAATATGTTTATATCTATTGTGAAATACTATATTAACTGAGAGTTTAATGCAACTCTGATTATCACAATATATCACAGTAGGATCTAAGTGTAGACAAGGTGCTTGAAGCCCGGGATCTTCCTCATCATATAGCCTTGCATACGTAAAATTTACGCCATGTACTCGACCTCCAACGAACTAAGTGCCACGGATCTACATTTCCTATTGTACTAAGCTGTTGTGAACACGATGTGAAAATCCCTCCAAATGTGCTCTTTTACGTAGTTGGAGCTCCTGCCCATTTTTCATGCAATAGTATGTACTGTAGCTTCACCTCATTCTATTGTACGGTACCACAATCCATATCCGTGTGCCTCTAAGATATCTCAATACATGCTTACCTTCCAAAAGAGCTTGGTAGGCTTAACCATAGCTTGTGAAAGGCTGGTTAACAACATATGTGTCCGGTCGTGTATTGACTAGATACATGAGCGAACCAACCAGCTTTTGATAAACAGTGGCATCCACTACCTCTGCTAATGTAGCATCCTCTTTCCTCCAACCACCAAGAATAGGAGTGTCGATAGGCTTGCAAACTTGCATGTTGAACTTCTCTAGTATCTCCTGGGCATACTTGTCTTGAGACACAAATAGTCCACCCTTCTGCTACCAAATTTCCAATCCCAAGAAATAATGAAGGAGGCTCAAGTCCTTCATCTCAAACTCCTTTGCAAGATCTGCCTTGCATGAGTATATCAACAGTTCATCAACTGTTAGTATCAAATCATCTACATAAAGTACAATGATCAGCAACTTACCTTCCACCACAATCTGGTATAGGTTTGGATCCACCTCACTCTTGGTGAATCCAAGTCTGGTGAAATAAATATCTATCCATGTGTACCAAGCACGAGGTGCTTATTTTAGCCCATACAATGCTCTTTTGATCCTACACACATTCGACTCGTTGCTGAAGATTTCGAATCCTTCAGGCTGCTCTATGTACACCTCCTCCTCAATGACTCCATTGAGGAACACAGTCTTCACATCCATCTGATGAATGTGCCAACCCATCTGCGCTGAGAGAGCAAGGATGGTCCATATGGAAGAATACCTTGCGATAGGTGCAAAGGTTTCTTCATAGTCAACCGCTCGATCTGTGAGAAGCCCCGGGCAACAAATATTGCCTTGTACTTCTCGATGCTCCCGTCAGCAGCTTGCTTCATTTTGTAGATCCATCTCGAACCTACCACTAATTTCCCTTCCAGCCTTGGGACAATCTCTCATGCACTGTTTCTGACAATCGAATCATACTCTTCCACCATGGCATATACCCATGCAGGATCCTCCACAGCTTCCTCGAAAGAAGATGGTTATGTCACGATACACTTTCTCATCAGAGCCATGTATCCGATAAATCGATTAGGAGTGACTATCTGCGCGTACGCGACGTGATGTAAGGCTCCTACATTACTTATTTGCATCAAGATTCGGTCCTTTCAGCTTTTTGTATCTCATAGCCTTCAATGGTTGGTCTTGCATGAGTGGTTTCTTCCACTCCCATGAACCTCCTATTTTGGCTACAGTCCACATCACGAGACTCATCCTTAGGAACTAATAGCTCCTCATCTGCATGCAAGTGTGGCTCCCTCTCAAGCGAAAACTTCATGGCTTTCTCCTCATGAAATTTGATATCCTGTCACACAACAGTCTTCTGACTGTCTAGCAAATACACACGATAGTTGTGGGGTGTTTCTGTGTACCCCACAAATATCCCAACCTCTATGGTCGGCTCCAACTTCTTCTTGGCATCCTTCATCACATGAATGTAAACAGGTGAGCCAAAAATCTTCAAATGAGAAATATTAGGTCTCTTACCAGAAAACGCCTCCTCGAGTGTACTCATGCCAAGTATCCTATGAGGACAACGGTTTTGCACATAAACCGCAGTATTGCATGCCTTATCCCACAAGTGTATGGGAAGGCCTTGATCATGCAACATCGCCCGTGTAGCACCCACGATCATTTTGTTCTTTCGCTCCGCGACCCTATTCTACTATGGGTTATGAGGCGCTATGAGCTCTCTTTGAATTCCTTCTGCGCTGCAAAAGTCCTTGAATTCGCCAGAGATGAATTCACCACCATTGTCGCTCATAAGAGCCTTCACCTGCTTCCCTGACTCTTTCTCAACCAGTGCCTTGAACTCACAGAACTTTGAGAATGTCTCGCTCTTCTTCTGCATGAAGAAGATCCAGCACTTCCGAGAAAAGTCATCAAAAAAGATCACATAATACCTGTGCTTTCTTGAGGGAAGCTGCGGGAAGGTCCACCCACATCTGTGTGAATTCTCTTAAGGATCGTTGTGGTGCGACTATCCTTCTCATGAAAAAAGTAGCTTTCACAAATTTTCCCCAAGTACATCCCTTGCACTAATGCGGCTAGCAGTGTGCCACTGAAGGCTTGGTTTTGTATCTTGCCACAGTACAAAGCACCATGGTGAAGATGGCCAATCTCTGTGCCAAAATTCGCCCTCATCTGGCTCACCTATGCAGCACACTGCCATTCTGCGCAACCATCTACACCCCGCAATTGATAAAGGTTCTTAACTCGAACCCCTATCCTTCGGGTCTCACCAGTTGCCTTACTGCGCAGGAAAGCCTTTCCCTCGCTAAAGACAACATCATATCCCTTGTCTTCTAACATTGCCACAGAGATCAGATTCTTCTTCAATATTGGAACATGCATCACTTCCTTCAATACGAAGGGTTTACCAGACTCCCTCTCAAAGGAAATGGTACCGATACCGGTCGCACTGTATCTACCATCATCGCCCATCTCGATGTGCACTCCAAGATCTTTCTCATCCAGATCTGAAAACAAATCTCAATCTCCAGTCATGTGAAAAGATGCACCACTGTCCAAGAACCAAACTGAACCCATCACACTTGATACCAAGCATGCGATCAGCGAAAAATCCAGCTCAAAATACGAGGCTAAGGCCTCTCCCGCTATAGATCCAGCAACATGCTTATTTTTCTTCTTCTGTGGACAATTTGGGGCATAATGTCCATGTTGGTGGCAATGAAGCACTTCACCTTGAACAAGTCTGCTTCTTTCCTTTGCCTTTGGTTAATCAATTTTCTTCTCCCTTTCTTGCTTTGGCAGCCAAAGCAAAATTTTCTTCATCTTCATTCTTCGATGAAGATCCATCCCTGGTACCTCACCTTATCTCCTCCTACACAAGATCTGACCATAACCACTCCCAACACTCCCATCTTGACAATTTCTTCCGACCGATGACGGAGTCCTCGTAGAATGTCTTTGGAAGCCCATGGAGAGCCAAGCTCACCAAGTATTCTTCATCAACAGTAACCCCCACACTTCCCAACTCATTCCTGCACTGGACAAACTTCATGAGGAACTTGGGTATGCTGTCGCCTTTCTCCATTTTTATTTTCCTGAGTTTGTCTTTAAGCGCCAACTTCCTCTGGTCGCTTTTGCTTTGGAACAAGTATGTCAAAGCTTTCCACATCAAGAATGGAGAAGCTTTACCATGAAGGTTGGACACAATTTGATCCTTCAAACCTTCCAACAGAATTCTTCGACATTTTTCTGTCTTCTTTTGCCATGCGTCGAGTGTGGCTGCATTGCTAGAAGCAGGTTTTGGAATTTCTGCATTTATGAACTCCTTCAACCCATTATCATCCAGCATTGCCTCCATCTTGTCCTTCCATGCAATATAATTTGATTTTCCCTCAAGGGAATACTCCAATCGCACTCCGTTGAAATACATTTCAATGAATGCTCAACTTTGACACCAAACATTCTTCTGAGAATTCGAATTCACCCAGCCTAAAGCTGTGTGATAATTGCAATTGATCTGATCAATATCGCTTTGATACAATACAGAAATTATATAACTAATGCGTTATATATCCAAGATTCTCCTGATCACACACTATTTTAACTTCATGCACAATACAAAATCTATTCCACCACTGATCATCACATGCGGAAATTAAATCAATTGCAAAGCACTCATGAAACCATAAAAATTCACACACATTAACAAAGTGTTTTAATGGGAAAGCCTGAAGCTAAAAACCCCAACTATCTGTATATAATATATGTCATAGAGATCATGTAACAATCCTCATACAAAGTTGAACATGTCAAACTCTCGGTACAATACAATCGCTACATACTAATCAGGTCCTGATCTAGCAAATCCATGCACCGATCTCTGCCACCTGCTACCCTGCCTCTACTGCGCAATCCCTGCTGAAGAATGGCTCTGAATGAACTCAAATCCACCTAGCTTGCACTGCGCAATCCTCATTGGCATCTCCACTGAGTGTTGGATGCAATCAATACATCACTATGGTCACAACTGATAGTCATCTTGCCCTTTCACCTATCTCTCCACTGGTCTCCACTGAAACTGTCCATGCACTGTAGTTAACTGATGTATTCTTCTATTGATTAATGAGTTAATATTTAGTGAATTAATTATTAATTAATTCACACCACTCTCACTAGTGTATCAATCAGTTAGACTAGATACAACTAGCTCAACTGTGTCTAACTGAGTTAAACTGAACACAACTCCACCAACTACTTCTACAACTCCACCAAACTCTGTCACATGAGTTCTAACTAAATTCCTCCATGCAATAGCTCCAGTAAACCCTTAGGAATAGCGTAATTCATTTTTTCAGCTCCTGTGCCACATTTGTGCACTTAACTGAAGTGCTCCAAGAGAATAAGATAATGTTTAGAGTCCAAATATTATTAAGAGCTAATAATATTCGACATATCTATTTTTAGACTGGCAATCTAAAAATAGATTCCGCCAAATATGTCTAAAAATAGAAGTCCATCTATTTTTCCAACTTGACCAACCATCCACAAATAGCATCCTGCAACTCATAGAATATGATCGACATAGTCTAAAAATAGACTTGCGCCAAAAATAGCCTACGGGCCCACTTAGTGAAGGCGACTCTTTTCACTAAGCTCATCATATTGTTGAATCTCAATAGATGGTTCATCCTTTATTGTTACTCTTCTTTCATTTCTCATTTTGGCTCTCTTAGCTAACAAATTTGCTTCTACGCTAATTGCATTGCTTTGCATTTGTTCTAGTGTTTCTAGGTTTCTTTCTCTCAATTGGTATGCCATATCCATATCAAAACCATCAAATTTTTTTATTAAAGCTAGATTTGGTGGGGGTTTGATGTTTGCTGGAATAGCATTATAGATGTTGTTTAATCTAGTACAATAATCCTAAATTGATTCATTAGGATATCTTCTAATGTGTTCATATCCAGAATTTTTTTGTAAAGGATTCTTCTTTTTCTCCCATATATTGATAAAAATCCTATGGGAAGCTTCTAAATCAACAATATGATTGGTAGGTAAAGCTTTAAACCATTTTTTTACTTCTCCACCTAAGGTTTGGACAAATAATCTCATTTTCACATCACCTTCATCAATTTCATGCAATTCAAAGTAATCAGTCATTTTGTTAACATGTTGTTGTGCAGTGTATTGATTAGTTCCATCAAATTGAAGGATTTTTCTTTGATAATCCTGGGGCATGGCATGTAATTGGGCTGGTAAGACCAATGGGGAATTATTGGCAGCCATGGCTAATATTATAGCTTGGTTAGGGGGTAAATGTGTGGTGCTTAGTGATGAGGTTGAAGTACTTGCAGATGAGCTTGGAATACTAGAAGATGTACTTGGAAATGATGTTGAAGTACTTGAAAATGAAGCAACAGTGCTAGAAGGTGAACTTGAAGTATTTGGAGATGGAAATAAAACTCTAAGTTGAAGAGGAAGCTTAGGGATGAATGATTCAATGGAATGAAGCGAAGTGGATGTAATAGATGAAGTGGAACTAAATAAAGATGAATTTTCAAACTCTGAATGGATGGTAGAAGGCTCAGGGGTATAAGCAGATAAAGCAGTCAATTCAACATAATGTTGAAAATAGGCGCAGTCAAAGCATCAAGTTTATCATAAGGTTCTAGAGCTTGTTGATTTGAATAAAGTGAAACAGTCTCCTTCTTAGTTTCAATAAATGAAATGAAATTAGGATCCATCACACTGTCATAAATTGAACTTTCTGATTTAGTTCTAAACAAAGATTGTTCAAAAGGAAAATCAAATTCAATATCTTGTATACTTGATAATT
Organism: Pinus albicaulis; assembly: GCA_034641835.2. Taxonomy (NCBI): domain Eukaryota; kingdom Viridiplantae; phylum Streptophyta; class Pinopsida; order Pinales; family Pinaceae; genus Pinus; species Pinus albicaulis. The sequence continues at coordinate 16,701 of JAXQQM020087914.1, read as the reverse complement.
CTTTGGGAAGGGAATTTGCTTTGATTAATTGACTTGTACTTCCTAAACTTTATAATTTTTTGTTTTTCTTTAAAATTCTGTTAGGATCATCTACTATTACAGTAGGTTGTGGATTAGGATGAGACCTGGTATAGTAGGTTCTTCTGGAAGCCATAATTTTAATTTTTAATGAAAAATTTCTCTAACAACCCTAAAACAACCTTAAGGTGAAAATATAAGTAAAAATGTTTCCTTTAAGGTTTATTTTAAACACTGAGGAGTGATTTCCGCAGTATGGTCGCCAGTATATTATCACCCTGTAATTTGAAGGCTGTAGGAAAAATCACAAGAATGTAATATCAAACCACTTCGAGATGGGAATCTAGCCCTTCCAATCTCAGAGAGGGTTCTCTCTGTAAAATTTAATTTTGTTTCTTGAAAATATTAGAATAGTTATGATTGTACTTGGGTTTTGGGTTTTGATTTAGGTTTTGGAAGACTAATTGTATTCAATTTAATTAGCATCTATTGGGCAATGGAGTCAAACGGTAAACTGGATGGTTGCATCAATTTTTCACAGATTAAACTCAGGGAAAGCTAGGAATATTTACTGGATTTTTCAGAATAATAAGTGGGTGATGGCAGAACAATGAAAACCTTCAACAGAACTAAAGATAAATTAAGAATTCTTTAGTGTGGCATTTAGTCAATCAGGAAGAACTAAAGATAAGTTAACAATTCTTTAGTGTGGCCTTCAGTAGAAAACATTAAATTGTAAAAGTAGCCAGAATAAGGTACTCTAAGGTAAATCCTATTCATCACAGTTTATGTTTTTCAATTGGAATTTAGATGATTATAGTGAAGAGATGATAGTGAAACACTTTAACATAAGAAAAACATCACCAATATTTAAGCCACAAGAATGCTGTGAATGGTCTGCTTAGTATTGATGCTCCAGTGCTTTGAAAAAATCTTACAATGCTCCAATAGATCACTAATTATTTATGATCTCAAACAATCGGCCCTTAATACTTTTAAAAAAAGTATTTCTACAAAATTTAAAAACTGTTTACAATAAATGCTGTCTCTAATGGACATGAAATTTTTAGACTATAGATGAACTAAAAAGCTCTAACTGCTACAAATTAATAGTTCTGGTGGAATGTGCTGTGCAAATGTTGTTGTTGTGGAAGTGGGAACAGGTAAGATGTGGACCCAAATTTGTGGTTGTGCTGGTAGATGAACTAGCAGATGTAGATGTATCTCTCTTTCTCTTAGTAATAGATGCAGGGGAATTAGGCACTAGCCAACAATGTAGGAAATTTGTCCACATGTTGTGGCTAGGAGGGCTGAAATCATTTGAAATTGTAACAACAAGGTGTCAATATCTTAGTTGTCTGTTGCTTTTAGAACAGTTAGAGTCAGTATAAGTCGAATAGGTTTGGATTCAATCCATTTGTCCTGGTTTAGTTATTCGAATAAATTGTAATTAGGCCTTTGATTAGACTAGAAACGGTCCTCAGAGAGGAACCGAAGAGGCATCTGACATGCATATAATGTAGCCCTGGATACTTTGAAAGCAGGGATTTCCACAGTAAAGATTGTGTGTATTACACAACGCTCTCTGTTGAATAAACTTCGGTGTTTGTTGATCATTAGTGTGGGATGGTGTGTAACTGTCTTGTTGCGTAATTGCTTAAATTCCAAGGTGTGAGAACCTTCAGTTCTGAGTTAATTTCGATGAAATAAATTGCTGTGTTAAACCTCCGCAACCTTTGTCTATATTGAGCCTAGATTCCCCTTGAAATTTCGGGAGATGTTCTGTCATTATAACCCTATAAGAGGCCATGAATGGACATATTGAGCTTCGTTGTAGGTGTCAAGTCGTGTATGTTCTATTAGCCTTCGAAAGAGCGCACTCAAAAATGTGTTTGCCGCAGAACTGTGGACTTTCGTTTGTAATGAAAAAAAACCCGCTCATATGAGAATGGACTGTCTTATTGTTAATTGAAGACCCTGCCCTGAGGTTAGAACCCTGAGTTGTGAGTCGGAGCGAATTCAAGGAGTAGTGTCAACCCTGGTGAAACTCCGGTCAATCACTATTCTAAAACCACGAGTAGTTTCGTGAAACCGAAACCACTGCCATCGCACAGCTTTTGGCTGGAGCCAAAACCACTCAAGAAAAACGCGATTCAATGAAATGAAGCCATGTCATCGGTCTTAAACCACCCTCATCGAGTTCGTTGGAGGTGTTAAAGGCAGGTTGCAGAAATAACGTGATATCAATGGAGGACGTATGATCTGAGGGTAGGCAGATCGAATGATGATCGCATCTGAATTTGCGGCGAAGATAAGTCAAGGTATGGGTGTTAAATTAAATTGAAATCCGTCAATTGTATATGTGGGTCCGGGGCCTAAAGTACATTAGAGTGTTTCATTGGTAATATAGTCAGGTTATTCACATAAGCCCAGAAGTGTTTAACCTTAGTCATAAGGTTAAGTGCGAGGATAATTGGTTGGGTGTCGACATTTAATATATTTTAATTCCCGAAGTTAGTGTCTAAACTCTGCATTGGAGATATTGCGAAGTATAAGGTCATTGATATATACTTGAATCTCCAAAGTCCTTAGCAATGAAAGGGTAATATGAAATGCATGTGTGTATGAGTTATGCGCGCGGGAATAGAGAATGAAAAGGGAAGTGTATATATATATCTATGTTGCGCTTTAAATCAAAGTTGATCTAATGCATTTATTTGTCAAATTATTTGGAATTGATAAGAAATTTTGTAAAAGAAATTGAGAAGATTCTTATGTTGAATAAAAGCTGAATCAAGAGACGTGGGGGCAGAGTCTATTTAGAGGCTAGCTCTCCTCAGGACACGATTTTCAATTTTGTTGCTGTCATCTATGGTATCAGAGCTGTTTTGCAGATAATTAACATGGCTATCTGAGTTGTTAGAGGTGCTGGCAGAAGGAGAGGCAGACTTATTTCCAATGCAGAAGTGTTGGAGACCTTGCAGAGGGTCCAAGACAGATTGGATGCCATGGAGCTAGGACAGCCCAAAGATCCTGAAGACATCAGTGAACCTGAAATAGAAGAAGCTGGAGAAAATGCCGAGATTCCTCCTGAGATGAGGCTCCTTAGAACTGTTGTGGGGTCTGCAGTTAAGCCCAAGATTGAAGTGTCAAGTTTTGTGGGAGGACTAAATCTAGAAGAGTTGGTGGACTGGATGAATGAGATGAACAAGTGCTTTGAATATGAGGAAATGAGTGAAGATAAAAAAGTTAAGTTTGCAGTGACAAAGCTGAAGGGACATGCTGCACTTTGGTGGGATGGAGTGCAAGCGGAAAGAAGGAGAGCTGGTAAACAGCCTATCAAAAGCTGGACCAGGATGATGGCTAAACTAAAAGGTAAATTCTTGCCTAGTGATTATCAGCTAACATTTTTTAGGCAAATGCAGAACCTGAGACAGAGGTTGCTGACAGTATAGGAATACACAGAAGAATTCTATAGAGTAAGTATAAGAGCTGCGCAATTTCAAGACACACCAGAAAATATTTCTAGATATGTGAAAGGTCTCAAGCTGGAGATCCAAGATGAGATTGGTCTTTTGTCTCCTAAGACAGTGGAAGAGGCCTATTAGATGGCCTTGAAAGCAGAGGAGAAACTACTAAGGAATCAGTCTGCCAAAGGGAGAGGTACTTTCCGTGGAAAGGGAAGTAAGGGTGGTAGAGGAAAGTCTACAACACCTAGAGATGGAGCTAGCAGCAGCTCACCTCAGAATGCATCTACAGAGGGTGATGCAAGAGGCAGAAAGGGTTCCTATAGAGGAAGAGGATGCAGAGGCAGATATAGAGAATTGAGGTGTTATAGATGTCATAAAGTGGGACACAAGCACTATGAGTGCCCAGAGAACATGGGTGCTGGCCCAAGAAATGCTATTGTTGCCCAGGCTGGAGAAGAGGCAGCAATTGAAGAGGAAATTCTACCAGAGAAAGGAGAATCCTTGGTGGTTAATAAGGTCCTGTTGAAACAAGCCAAAGAGGTCACTGAGCTTGCACAAAGGAAGACTTTTTTTAGAAGCATATGAAAATTCCAGGGGAAATGCTGCCAGCTAGTCATTGATAGTGGCAACACAGACAATCTGGTTTCCACTGAGGTGATAGAGAAGTTGAAACTGAAGACAAGGGAGCATCCAACTCCCTACAGGGTGTCCTGGCTACATAAAGGGCACCAGCTGATTGTAAAGGAACAGTGTGAGATAGAACTAAAAATGGGAAAATACAAAGACAAAGTCCTGTGTGATGTGATGCCCATGGATGTGTATCACATACTGTTGGGCAGACATTGGTAGTATGACAGAGCAGCAGTGCATGATGGCAAGAAGAACACTTACAAGTTCTTCAAAGATGGGGTACATCATACATTGATACCCATGGAAGAAGGAAAACCATCAAGCAGAGTGGCTGATCCAAAGACCTTGTTGCTAAGTGGGAAGGAGTATCTACATCAGATTGAAGAAGATGAGGTAAGATTTACTTTAGTTTGCAAACCTAAGGTAGTTATTAATTATACAAATATTTCTGATTTGCCAATAGAAATCCAAGAGATGTTAGACAATTATTGTGACATTGTTGTGGATGATTTACCTGATGAGCTGCTCCTGTGAGAAAGATCATCCATCAGATAGATTTTATCCCTGGTTCAAATCTGCCAAATAAGGTAGCCTACAGGATGACTCCCATAGAGAAAGAGGAAATCAAGAAGCAAGTACAAGATTTAGTGGAAAAGGGGCTGATCAGAGAAAGTTTGAGTCCATGTGCAATACCAGTAGTACTTAGCCCAAAGAAAGATGGAGGCTGGAGAATGTGTACTGATTCCAGAGCAATCAATAAGATAAAAATCAGGTACAGATTCCCTTTACCTAGAGTTGAAGATTTAATGGACTGTTTGAGTGGTGCCAAATCTTTTTCAAAGTTAGATTTAAAAAGTGGATATCATTAGATTAGAATCAAGGAGGGTGATGAGTGGAAAACTGCCTTTAAGAAAAATGAAGGACTGTATGAATGGATGGTAATGACTTTTGGGTTATCAAATGCACCTAGCACTTTTATGAGACTTATGAATGAAGTGCTGAAAGAATTCATTGGTAAATTTGTGATAGTGTATCTGGATGATATATTAGTTTTCAGCAAAACTAAAGAAGAGCATCTAAGGCATATTAATTATGTCTTGAATAAGTTGCACCAAGAGAAACTACTGATAAACTTAAAGAAATGCTCATTCATGAAGGAAGAGTTGGTGTATTTGGACTTTGTTGTCTCTATAGAAGGATTGAAGATGGACCCAGAAAAGGTTAAGGCAATTGTGGAGTGGCCTTCACCCAGAAATGTTTTTGAGGTAAGGATTTTCCATGGACTTGCCAGTTTTTATAGGAAATTTATAAGAAAATTTTGTAAGATTAATGCACCCATCATTGAGACAATAAAGAAGAGAAAACAACCATTTAAATGGACTGCTAAAGCAGAAATAAATTTTAAACTTTTGAAGCAAAAGATAACTGAAAAGCCTGTTTTAATTCTACCTGATTTTACTAAACCATTTCAAGTGAAGTGTGATGCCAGTGGAGAAGCCATTGGAGCTGTGCTGAGTTAGGATGATAGGCCTGTAGCTTATTTCAGTGAAAAGGTGAATGACACCAGAAGGAAGTATTCCTCTTATGAGAAGGAATTCTATGTAATTGTTCAGGCATTGAAAAAGTGGAGGCATTATTTAATGTCCAAAGAATTTATATTATACTCTGATAATCATGCTTTGCAGTACATTGTACAACATCCCAAGTTAAATCATAAGCATGCAAAGTGGGTTGAGTATCTCCAAGGTTTTAACTTTGTTTTAAAACATATAAGTGGCCAAGAAAATAAAGTAGCTGATGCTTTGAGTAGGAGGCACATGCTTGTTCAAGAAACCAATTTTGAAGTTGTAGGATTTGATTTTCTCAAAGAACTGTATAAAACAAATTCAGATTTTAAGGAGGCATTTGAAACATGTTGTAACCCTGTTCTAACAGATAGAAGCCAGTGGCTAGATTATTTCTTGCAGGAGGACTTGCTATTCAGAAGAAACCAATTTTGTGTACCAAAATGTTCCATGAGAGAAAATTTGATCAAGGAGAAGAATAGCGGTGGACTTGCTGGGCACTTTGGTACTAATAAAACTTATGAGAAGCTGAGTCACTTCTATTATTGGCCCAAGATGAGAGCAGAAGTGGACAAGTTTGTAAAGAATTGCAAAGTTTGTCAATATGCTAAAGGAAGGAGCCAATACGCAGGATTGTACACTCCCTTGCCTATTCCAGACAGGCCTTGGGACATGGTGAGTATGGATTTTGTTCTAGGATTTCCCAAGACTCAGATATGGAATGATGTAGTCTTCGTTGTAGTGGACAGATTTTCCAAAATGGCACATTTTATTCCATGTTATAAAACTAGTGATGCCACCCATGTTGCTAACTTGTTTTTCAAAGAAGTTGTTAGGTTGCATGGGTTTCCCAAGAGTATTGTTTCAGACAGAGACACCAGATTTGTGGGCCATTTTTGGAGGACACTGTGGAAGAAACTTGGTATCAAATTGAGCTTCAACTCAACTTATCATCCTCAAACTAATGGACAAAGTGAGGTAGTGAATAGGAGTCTGGGAAATTTTTTGAGAAGTCTTGCAGGAGAGCATCCCAAGCAATGGGATCATATTTTTCCACAGGAAGAATACGCATATAATGACTCACCAAACAGAAGCACAGGGCATATTCCATTCCATATTGTTTATGGAATGCACCCCCGAGGAATATCAGAGTTAAGAAATCTAGGAAAGGCAGAGCTGAGGAGTGCTGATGGGGAGGAATTTTCTTCAGAAATCCAAGCCATACATGAACAAGTGAAACAACAGCTACAAGGCAGTAGCATCAAATACAAAGGCAGAGCAGACTTGAGCAGAAGAGAAGTCCATTTTGAAGTAGGAGATCTGGTTTTGGCTCATTTGAGAAAGGAGAGATTCCCAAAGAAGTAGTATAACAAACTAAAGTTCAAAAAGATTGGGCCATGCAAGATACTTAGAAAGTTTTCTGCTAAAGCTTATGAGATTGAATTGCCTTCTGATGTTCGAATATCTCCCATTTTTAATGTTGCATATTTGTACAAGTATGAAGAGGATGGTGCAGAAGAGGGACCAGCAGACAAGGAACAGATTGAGTGGGAAAAGCAGCTACCTCCAGCACAACCACTGCAACCAGAGAAGATATTTGACAAAAGAGTGTTCAGGAAGACCAAAGGAAAAGAGTACTTTCAGTACTTAATCAAATGGAAGGACTAGCCAGAGGAAGATGCCACTTGGATGAACTGAAGGAATGTTACGGAAGATAGGCAGGTCGGTGGAAGAGCTCATGGACGAGGGTCAACAGAAGACATTTTCCCTCGAAGTCGATGTCATTAAATAGGAACTAACTTGACAATGTAGGAAATTTGTCCACATGTTGTGGCTAGGAGGGCTTAAATCATTCGAAATTGTAACAGCAAGGTGTCAATACCTTAGCTGTCTATTTCTTTTAGAATAGTTAGAGTCAGTAGAAGTCAAATAGGTTTGGATTCAATCCATCTGTCCTGTTTCAGTTATTCAAATAAATTGTAACTAGGCCTTTAATTAGACTAGAAACAGTCCTCAGAGAGGAACCGAAGAGGCATCTAACATGCATATAATGTAGCCCCTAATACTTTGAAAGGGGGGATTTCCACAGTAAATATTTTGTGTATTAAACAACACTCTCTCTTGAATAAACTTCGGTATTTGTTGATCATTAGTGTGGGATGGTGTGTATAACTGTCTTGATGCGTAATTGCTTAAATTCCAAGGTGTTATAACCTCCAGTTCTGAGTTAATTTTGATGAAATAAAATGCTGTGTTAAACCTCCACAAAACTCTGTCTATATTGAGTCTTGATCCCCCTTGAAATTCTGGGAGATGTTCTGTCGTTATAACCCTGTAAGAGGCCATGAATGGATGTATTGAGCTTCGTTGCAGGTGTCGAGTCATGTATGTTCTATTAGCCTTCGAAAGAGCGCACTCAGAAATGTGGTTGCCACAGAACTGTGGACTTTCATTTGTAATGAAAAAAAAACCCGCTCATAAGAGAATGTATTGTCTTATTGTTATTTGAAGACCCTGCCTCGAGGTTAGAACCCTGAGTTGTGAGTCGGAGCGAATACAAGGAGTAGTGTCAACCCCGGTGAAACTCCGGTCAATCAATGTTCTAAAACCACGAGTACTTTCATGAAACCAAAACCACTACCATCGCACAACTTTTCGTTGGAACCAAAACCGCTCAAGAAAAACGTGATTCAATTAAATGAAGCCATGTCATCGGTATTAAAATGCCCTCATCGTGTTCGTTGGAGGTGTTAAAGGCAGGTTGCAGAAATAACGTGATGTCAATGGAGGATGTCCGATCTGAGGGTAGGCAGATCGAACGATGATCGCATCCGAATCTGCACCGAAGATAAGTCAAGGTATGGGTGTTATATTTAATTGAAATTTGTCGATTGTATATGTGGGCCAGGGACCTAAAGTACATTAGAGTGTTTCATTGGTAATATAGTCGGGTTATTCACATAAGCCCAGAAGTGTTTAACCTTAGTCATAAGGTTAAGTGTGAGGATAATTGGTTGGGTGTCGACATTTAATATATTTTAATTCCCAAAGTTAGTGCCTAAACTCTGCATTGGAGATATTGCGAAGTATAAGGTCATTGACATATACTTGAATCTCCAAAGTCTTTAGCAAACGAAAGGGTAATATGAAATGCATGTGTGTATGAGTTATGCACGCGGGAATAGAGAATGAAAAGGACGGTGGGGTATTATATATATATATATATATATATATATATATATATATATATATATATATATATATATATCGTATTTGAGCTTTAAATCAAAGTTGATGCAATGCATTTATTTGTCAAATTCTCTAGAATTGGTAAATTTGTAAAAGAAATTGAGAAGATTCTTGTGTTGAATAAAATCTGAATCAAGAGACGTAGAGAGCGAGAGTCTATTTAGAGCCAGCTCTCCTCGGGGGCTCGGTTTTCAATTTTATTCTTTGACAGTAATTCGGTCAACTACTTGCTAATCCTATGTTGCCTTGTTGTTTTATTGTCCATTAGTGTCTGCAAAATATTTTGGAATATATATATATATATATATATATATATATATATATATATATATATATAATAATATATATATTTGAATAATATTTCCAAAATTTAAATGAAATTTATAATTAACTTTCTACAAAACCATGTGTTGTTTCCAACCCCTGATTTTGTTTTCTCTTTCCATGAATTCACAAAACCATGTGTAGTTTTGTTTCTATTACCCCTTCCTCTGTAAATTCATATTATCTTCATGTAAATTCCTTTTACCCTTGTAGAATACTTGGATGGTTTTGCAAAACCATGTGTTGATTTGTATGGTTGGGAGAGTATTCTTACTTTACTCTTTTACTTTCACCTCTACATTAATTTCATATGAAATTTTCCCTTTTAATTTCTCTCATAATTTCATGGCATCGGTGAATTTTATTTCATGTGTCGTTTTAAAACCATTTTACCTTTGAATCTCATTCCACAACCTTAGTCTCATATTGCATGTAGCTATATAATTTTACCTCAAGTATGGTTTCACCCGTAGATCGGCAATATTACCGCATTCTCATAACTATGTATTTCACTTGAAATTAATCCACCCTACACTCCCACCACAATTTCATAATATTTAAAATTGAAACAGTTAATGGTTTTTGCATGGGGAGCAAGTATTATGTGGTATTTGGAGAGGAGTGTGGAGATGTAGAAAATAATTTTAACCGTTCATTTATTTCTTGGAATCTCGGGGAGTAAATAAATGAAGAGTTGTTGTAGTGAAGAAGGTGAGATAGGTTGAATTTGCAAGGGGAAGAGGGAGATAGTATAGGTTTGCGGGGAGAAATTAATGTAAAGTCCAAAAATTTATATTAATAGGGTTTTGTGAATTAAGGGGTAAAAAAGGGATTTACTTTTGGATAGTTTATAATGTGCGGGAATGAAGGGTTTAGCAAGGGAAAAGGGGTTTTTCAAAGGGGAAAAAGGGGGATTTTCAATGGGAAAAGTGTTTTTAGGAGGGGAAAAATATTAGGGAATGAAATGTAATAAAGGGGTAATGAAGGGAATATGTAAATAAGGGTTAAGTTAGGAAACAAATAACTTAGGGAATGAGTTTGAAGGCGAAAAATGAATGGAGAGAAATTAATAAAATATACATCTAAGGGGTTTAGTGAATGAGCTTCAATATTTGAATCTAAGATTACATATAGAACTTTGGGTTCCTCTATTATTTGATAATTATCCTGCACATGAAACATAGGATTTAAGCATGATGAAGGTGCATTTGATCTAACAACCTTATAAATTCCAAACATTTTACTCTTTTTTTTAGTTTCTAACATTTTGTTGTGTTTGTTTATAGCAACTAACCACTAACATTTTATTTTCTTCTTTTATGGGGGTTCATATATATATATAATATTCTTTTTTTTCAGTCCTTGGATTTTTCTTTTAGGACTTCACCCTCTTTACATTTTTTATTTTAATATGGGAAAACATTTTGCAGGAAGCAAAAGTATGCACAATAGTACAAGACTAATCATAGTCAATTAAAAATTATGATCCTATTATTATAAGAATCTAACACCCTCCACCTTTCTACTTATATGAATTTTTTCACATGTTAGTGATAACTACAATAAACATCAAAACAATATTTTAGTTATATTGCATTCAAAATAGTATTTTAGTTATATATAATTTTAAATGCAGAAATATCATCCTACTAGTCACCCACCCTTCAACCCACATATTCACCCTATCGAAAGACAAACATTATGACTATACTAATCAAAACCACTATAATATCAAAGGAAAAATGTAAAGCTGCATGCAAAACAATTGGTGGGGCATGTTCATATACTTGATATCAAAGTAAATACTAGTAAATATATATTTTATGGAAATTACAATCCACACATATGTAGGTTGTTCTTGTGAAATTTTTTGGTCTTCTTGGTTGTATGGAAACTTAACTAGTAGAGCATCTCAGCTAAGGTAAAGGATGTCTAATCTAATTGTGACCTTGAAATGAAATAATGAAAGACTTGGACAAAAAAAAAACCTCTCAACTCAAAATCTGATGAAAAATTCAAAAATAAACACATATAAACATGTTCGTTGCCTCATATGAACATACCCTTGGAGGATACTAGGTAGTCTCGATTTTATTTTGTTTTGAATCTGTCGAGCAAGTGAATCCACCAAGGCTAACGTGATTTATGCCAAGCTTCTTTTGTGGAGCACCAGTAAAAATTGAGCTCAAAATCTTACTTTATGCCCTCCACGTTGTTTCTAATGAGATTTTGGACCCTTGTTGATTGGATTAAGGAGGTTGAGATAGGCATAGAAGTAGAGAGTGATAGTGAATATGAGGGGAGATTCCAGGGCATAATTGTGTAAATATTGTGTAATCAAGTATGGAACTTCTGTGTATTGAATTGAGCATTTTTGTATGGATTCAATTTTATTGAAGGAATTTTCTTAAGTGTTGATTATGAAATACGAACATGTCTCTATTATTTGTGAGTACCAAATTAAAACTTCATAGAATATGTGAGAAGTTGATCGGGAATTCATATGACATTCCTGGAATGGTGGGTGCACAAAATCAGATAACTAGAATTAGTTACAGGAATTCTTATTCCTGCAGAAGGTTTTTGGAATTCCCTTCCGGTGGGATGAAATTGTGATTAATTGATATGGTCTTCTCTTTGTGTGTTTGACAAGTCAAAGGTTCAAATGCATGAGATCAGAGATATATATGAAATGATTAATACTTTTTATGAAGGATCAAATAAGATCTAATCTTGTATTTCGGCATAGGAAGTGAAAGAAAATTCAATATAAATGTTTACCGAGGTGTTGTAAAAAGATGGAACCTAGACTTGCATTTTTAGAGAGGAAATTCGTTGGGAAAAAATAGAATGAGTCTATTATGGAATTTAAATTCAAGGGGCATGGTCCCATTTTCCATTTTCATTGAGGTATGATTTTCTGGGCACCAATATAGAAACTACATTGTTCAGAATTTCGTTGGGAGAATTGAAGTTTTCAAATTTATGCATGTGTACTCTGCATTGAATTTGTTCAATGATTGAATTGGTTTCTGGATTTTGTTGGTGAGTATAAGTCCAACAATATTGTGATCAAGGAATGGTCAAAGAGGTGAAGGAAAATAAAAATGGAAATCACCTAATACTTCGATAGAATTCTGCAGAATGGAAATATCCTTTTGAAAATGGCGGTGAATGCTTTGGGAATGGCCAACATGTGATTTATTCATGCAATTTTAATTTTCGAGCCTGATGTCAAAATATTTGATCCCTTTGGTATTTTAATTACTTTATAAACTTAACTGATATGTATGGAGTGACTCTCTAAGGCATAGCATTCATTTCTAAACAATTATTTTTTCTATTGGAAAAATATGGAACTAAATTATGTGTATTGAAAGCATGAAACATATAGTGGAGTAAATGAAATGCATGGGGAATCTGTTAATATGCCTAGACCAGAAGTTGAATGGTAATTCTTGAAGGCATGCATCATATGTCATAAAAAAATTGTATGCAACATTATAGTTTGAAGATGAGTTATTTCAGAGTCAAAGAATTTGAATCATAGATGTTTTATATTGGAAAAAATCTAAATCCAAAATATTTGTGTATAGTGTATTTGTTATTTGGATGGAACTATATCTTTTTTGAGTTATAAATATGGATTTAAGGAAGCAATACTATGCCATTGAGAACTTTACCTTCAATGGAACTTCTTTGCATGTGAATATCCAACTAATATAGAATCTATATGAAAGTGATTTATGCCATTGAGAAGTCTACCTTCAATGTAACTTCTTTGCATGTGAATATCCAACTAATAGAGAATCTATATGAATGTGATATTACGCTTTGTACTACCATGAAGGCATAGTCAACTTTGCCATTTTTGTATGAGTATATGCTAGAAGTGGAACATAACACCATTTAATTAATAATGACACATCCCAAACTACCATGACTATGCCAATGAATGCATTAAATATTGATCTAGCTATGATGTCAGTAGGCTAGGAAGTGTTGTTAGTCTCCTTTTCATTGTTGGTAAACTATTATAAAAACTTTAGCTAAATGCAGGGAGGATCCTAGTGTTTTTGGAAACCATATATGTCATTTATCCCATAAACTAAGGCATTTGCAATAAACGAATTTAATATTTTATTGAATTTGTTTTTGTTTTTTTGTTTTTTTTTTGTTTTTCTTTTTAGGGATCAGAATGCCCACTAAACAGGTTGAAAAATGGACACTATGCATAGATGTTTCTTGTTACCCCAATATGGGGAAAAAATGACTACTTATGTGCTATGCAATATTGTGACGAACAACAAACAATGAAGCATATTATATCGCATTGGTAGAAGGCTTAGGAACAACTCAAGAGTATGGATCTAATGGAATTGTAATTTTCACCAATTCCGAACTTGTGTGCAACCAGATGAAATGTATGTAATAAGTTAAGAAGGACAGGTTAAAACAACTACATGAAAAAGCAAAAAATATTGTTAAACAATTTCAATCATTTAGTATAAGACATTGTGCAAATGTTAATAGGATTTCTAGTGATCTATTCTATGGGGCAATGCCAATTCAAGATTTGTGTGTGAAATATGAATTAATGTTAAGAATCTCTCCATCAAAATTGATTGATGGGCATTGTAATATATCTTTGATATGTGTGTGTTTTTTAGTTATAAATGTGTCGTTTTTAATGACCATGTGTTTTTTCAATTATATACCAAGTGTGCCCCCATTATGTAAGCAAAACTTGGTGAACTTCATGTTTTAGAAATTTTTGTATTTAATTTTCGAAATGTGCCTGCTTCACCAAATTTGTGTTTAAATAGCCTTGAGTTTTACAAATCAATTTGTGCTTTAAGTTTTGTGTTTTACATTTTGTTATAGTTGTGTGGTTCAACATTTTTGTTTAAATAGTATTTAGTTTTACATCAATTTGTGCTTCATGTTTTGTGTTTTACATTTTTGTTCAAGTTGTGCTTAAACATTTGTGTTTTACATCATTTTTTTGAATTCTTTCAATATTTTTCAATAGTAATTTAAAAAAGAATTTTAAATGCATGAGGTAACTTTTTAAAGATCATGTATCTATGTATCTATAGATATCCATATCATGGATGAACATTTTCCAGATGATTCTTCAAGGCGAGCATCAATCGAGTCTCATGCATCTACGAGAGGGGGGGATCATGGATCAAAGAGAATATCAAATGAATAGGGGGATGTCCATCATGATTGTGGTACATATATGCTTATGCGCAAGTTTTTAAATGATATTTGAATATAATATTATGCACGTAGATGTGTATACACATGGAATTGAATTTTTATCAATTTATCTTTAGATTATTTTTTAATAAATTTTATTTTTTTATGAGTTGGGTCGAAAACAGTATATACTCAGTGAATGGAGGGCCATTTTTCACACCATCACGGTATATACACACACACACACACACACACACACACACACACACACACACACACACACACATATATATATAAATATATAATTGAATTGATTTTCTATTTTTTTAAGAAGCTTTGCTCACAATGTCATCGCGTGAGGGTGGTATACATTCCCCTAGTGGCCAACAAGCTCAATCCTTAGGTTGTCATGCTGGTGCTCAACCATCTCCAGGTGGGCATGATGGTGCTCAGTCATCTCCAGGTGGTAATCAATCTCAATTGGATCATCATGATCGTCATTTTGTTAAATTATATAATTTATTTATTTATGTTAAAACAAATTTGTACATGTAAATTAATTATATGTACTTTTCTATCTTTCATGTGTATGAATACATTTATTCACATGTTTTTTTATTTATGTAATTTTATATATTGATGTAGAGGGTGAAAATGTTGCTCGAAATAGACGTAAGAGAAACCGGGAAATTCAAGAAGAAGGTTGTACACCAACTACAAATTATCCATCTGAAATTCCTGATGACCTTCCTTGGGAAAACTCTTGGGAGTTTGGAGCTGCAAGCAGCGAGTCAAGAAAGCTTAGAAATAGTTGTGCACTCTCTAGTTCATTTCTAGATGTCTACCAGGAGCTTGGGCCATACACGTATAACTTTGTAGATATGATGAGGCGTAGAAAGGAAGCAGTAATGGGTCTTGATAAATGGGTCGATGTTAAAAACATGGTTGAGAAAGCAATAGAAAAATCTATGTTTAATTTCAAAGAAGGGTCGAAAAGAAGGATGCTCAAGGTGCAATATTTCAAGCACCCTGATATAGCCAACCATTTGTATGATAGGTTCCTTTAAACATATAGAAAGCTTCCATGAAAGGAAGAGGTTCCAATTTATTTAAAAAAATTGTTTTATGAAAAATTCCTTTTTGGGTATGAAACCCAATTATAATGACCTTTCTTTGAAATTTTTTGGTACTGGGAAAGGTCGATTATGTGATCTTATGAGTGCATTACACGATACTGAATTTCTTTGCCCTCACCCACCTTTGGTACGTTGACCTTCTCGTGTGGTAAATTTGTGGTCAGAGATGGATGCCACTTCTCAAATTGGTCGAGAAGGAAGGGATGCCATCATAGACAATGTCCAAACTGCATTCATTGGAATTGATATCGTTCTGAATCGATAAAGAGCGCGAGATAATGCACGTGCTAATTTTGTATATAAAACAGATGAGGATATAGATAATATGAATATTGAGGAGTTTAAAGCATATGCAAAGGGTTGTCATAATGGTTGGAAAGACTTAATTCTTCATGAGGAAGAGGGCGTGGGATTGGTATGTGTTAATGGTTAGGGTCAATATTTTAATGTTATTTGTAATTTACATATACATGTTTATTTGCATGTGTTAATCTAACAAAAAAATATCATATGTTCATCATTTGCAGTTAACTCGCTTGTTGAATGAAAATTTTGATAATATCACGGTCCAAGGTTTAGGCTCCAATCAAGATGATATTTTGAGAAATGTTAGTTTTCTTTTTAAGAGTTCATGATGTTGATACAATTATTATTTTATTACTGTATCGGCATCATGAGGACATATTTTGAGAAGAAATAACTATGTACGTGTATATAATTAAATGTTAACATATTCTGATTCCGTCTGATGTTTTCGATATGATGCCACCCTCTTCTTCCATATTAGGAGACGTGTCAAATATTCCATTGTTATAAGTATTCAATAAATTTCACTTATGTTTTGTTATAAATTGAAGTGCAAGTTTCATTAAAAAAATTGAGATAGATTTATTTTAGAGTTTTAAAATTTTTGAATTTTAGGTTTGTGGAGATGATTTCCATTCTCCACGGACTTTAGAGATGGAGTCGATGATGTGGATAGGATCATCGAAACAATTTGAAAAAATCATCTAACATTTTTTTTAATAAATTGCATGAGTTTATGCATTTTCATTTGTAAAATTTTAAAATTTTAATATATATACATGCACATATATATATATA
>JAXQQM020083253.1:0-20610 GCA_034641835.2 Pinus albicaulis | reverse complement strand
AGCCAAGGAAAGGTGCCCCCGAATCGAAGAACAATGGGCAAGGCCAAAGAAATGCGACTCAGAAAAACACCACAAATCCAAAGAAGGACACAGGGAAGTGGTGTGAATTTCATAACATCCCCACTCACAGCACAAACGAGTGTCGGGCCAAACAGTCTTTGGTGGCTGAACTAAAGGCACCCGAATCAGATGCATTTTCTGATCCTGAGTTAGAACCAGACAAAGGAAATGAAAAAGGGAAACGGAGTATTTATTCGAAATCCAGGATGCCATTGTTCCTAACCTGGCTCCAAATCTACACCAAGGTGAGAAATAATTAAAACTCAAGGCTATAAACCACGCTCGGCCCTGGCGGCTGGCCCTACGAGGATAGGGAAGAACTCTCTCCGGGTCTATCTCGGCAAAAGGTCTTCAAAGGGGCTGAGATGACTTATAATGAATACTGATTTTAGGCTAGTAAAGAGATAGGAAAATTTGATTTTGATTTTTTGGGTTTTTGTTGAAAAATTGGGAAAAACAATTTTGGGTCCGGGGATAAGGTCAGATCTTTGCAGAATTCGAGTTGGGGTGAGGTAGGCAGTAGTCTTGATGCTTTTTATTATTTGTATGGATGGATCAGAATGACAAGGAGCTGAAGAGGGCAAGGGAGAACAGGAATCCTCTCCAAACAGGCGAAAACATGTAAAACTAAACAAATTCAAAGGCAGAGCACTGAAATCAATGGATTCAACCTCATTTACTCATTCATTTAGTTTCAGAAGCATAAGAAGGGAATGGAATACATTAAACATGAAATAACTTACAATAAACTGAGAGAAAACACCATCAAGAACTGAAAGCCACAAGAATCCCAACAGGTGCTGCAAAACCTCTGATCTTTCCTTAGCCAAAATATGAAAAATATGTACAATAGTGTGCCAAACTTTTCCCAAGAGTCCAACCTGTAGAATGTCTCAGAAATTACATCATATAGACCTTCCTAACCCCTTCCCACACCTCTAGGGGTCGAATTCCTCCTTGATCCGGTGGATATTGGTGGCTACCTGTTATTCCATGGTCCCGGCATATTATCTCTTTCGAGTTTTCGGTTTCGGCGCAACATATTTTTAGCGAGTTTTCGAGTCCTGCACTTCGGGCTATGATCCTGAGATGGGAAACTTTCTAATGATGTATCATATGCGTCAAACGGAGATAGTATGCCAAAGTTACGTCCCTGGGAAGTTGAAACACCAATTTACCCAAACGGGGCCCATAGTTTTGGCGCTTCATCTCCTAGGGTTAGGTTTTTGGGATGTTTGGGGTTCTCCATTGTTTCTCAATAATAAATAGGCCCTCGAGCCTCATTGTAACGCAGTTCAGAGGCCTGTAGCCGCCACATCTCTTCTCAGAGATAGCTACCCCGGTACACAACTAGTTTTTATCTCACGTACATGCCTTGGCAATTTGAGTTCTTTGATATTAATGAAATGAAGTGTTATTTCATTGCATCTCTATCTTTATGGTTATGTGTTTATTTCTGCTTGCATTCTTTTAAATACGGAATCCTCACCTGGGGAGCGATTTCAACTAATTTTAAATGAGAGCTAGAATATAGGCATCCAAACAACTTGCCTCTAAAAGGAAGGAAACTGATTCTTACATTTGATTTTTACTTTTTTAGGAGTGAATCATCTAGAATAGGTAAAAGTGAGTCAAAGTTACATGCCAACCATCAATTTACATCATGATAACTCAAAAATTTCATCCACAAGCAAAACTGGTTCAACTGGCCGAAATTCTGAGCTGGAAGGTGAAAAATTGACCAAAAATCCATATGCGTAGCGCCCCTGAGCCGTACGCGTAGTGCGTCTTTCAGCCTGATTTTGGGGCACTTCTCCGCATCCAAATTGAGCCCATGATAGCTCGTTGGAAAGCCCTGGATGTTTTCTATCCAACCCAAGTTTAATTTCCCAATTTGGAGCTCATTTGCCCCTCCAAAAATTCATTCTCCCAGAAGTACTTCCTGCTGGTGCAAAAGGTGGCAGCAAGGTGGTTTTCATGGTGTTTTTGGGCCTTTTGATCATCCAGAACCTGATGAAATGCTTCGGAAATGCCTGAGCATGCATAAATTACCATGAAAAACCCAAAAATATAAAGTTTTCCTCCAGCAAGTGTCCCAAACAAAAGCGAGCGCGTCGACGCGCTACTCGTATAGCTGAAAAATCTGTTCTGAGACCAAAATATTTCAAAATGACAAAAATTTCTCCGAATTTGCTCAAATTCGGAGCGAAGACCCTCCATCATGTATCATGCCCAACCAACGAAGCCTCGGCCAAAATCCGGAGTGGATCATGTGTTTCACGACGCTTCAGTGTCCTCCTGGTGTATACAGTTCAGTGGTGCAATCTTTGTCTTGGTCATATGATGTGTTGTTGTCAGTCATGGTGTTGCAATGTGTATGTTCAGCTTGTTGAAAATGAGAAATGATACCTTGGTGTCTTTGTCTCCAATCGCCCAATGCGTGCCAAAGGGAATGAGGGATTGAGAACCCCTATAAGTGAGATAGGAATGGGATATGGTGATGGGGGGTAGTTTTTAAGGACAGGAGTGAAATGAAATGGCAACATATCAATGAGTCAAGTGGAATCAAGGACAAAGAAACAACCCTTGAATGTTATGGAGATTAGGCTTTTGTCAATGGAGGAATGTAGTAGTAAGTAATAGGGTTTGGGATTTCACATGGGAACCAAAAGTATAAAGGGATATGAGGATAATGAATATGGGGAAGGGATGATGATATGATCACATGGTAGTGACAGAAGTGATGGAATACAAAGAAAATATTGACAAATGGCAATAATTTAGCACCAACACAATCTTCAAACTTTATGCATAACCCTAGGAGCAGATTTGGTATAAACGTAGGGTTTGATGTTCACCATATCAAACACTTGTTTTCTTCACATTCAAAACACCATAAAAAATCCACGAATCACTGACCAGGCATAAATAACTTACTTGCAGACAAATGAAGTGGTTTGATGAGAATTTGGGTGATGAACTGTTGTTTTCTAGCCTTGGGGCTATATGCGTAGCGCGCACTTTTATATGCGTAGCGCGCCACATAGTGCATTTTGCAGGAGGAATTTGGAGGCCTTCCCGGTGTCCAAATTAGGCGTGTGATAGCTCGTTGGAAATATGTTGGAGTATAATTTCCAACCAAAGTGGAATTTTTCAATTTTGAGTTCATTTACCCTGTCAAAAATCAAATCTCCCAACACTACTTCCTGTAGGTGCATCAACTCTCCCGAGGCAACGGTATTTTTGACATCTCTCTAAAACCATGACACATGTGTAAAAAGTGAAGGAGGGTTTTCTTCTTTGGCATGTTTTAGACAAAAACCTCTCTCAAGTTTCCAAAATTCATCTTTTATTTCTCTAAAACATCATTTGAGTGAAACCTATCCCGATGTGTGAAACAAGGGATTTTGTCGAAGTGAAGCGAAATGAAGGGGATAAGGGGCTTCTAAATTCTTGGAGAAATTTTTGGAAATAGGGAGGGATGTTAGGAAGCAGGGGAAAGTGGAATCTCAGAGATCGAGTGAGGGGAAGGGGTCCAAAAGGGCAAAACACAGGCCTAGCCTAGAAAATTGCCAAGTTGTGGCAAGAAACTAGGGTTTGTGGAAAAATGAGGAATTTGGGGGATCTCAGTGATGGGAAGTGTTTAATGAGGTAAATTAAGGATAGGGGAAGGTGTGTGAGAATCAGGATACAAGTTTTTTCGATGATTTGACCATCCAAGAAAAATTACCTCCAAAACCCTAGGAGAGGGAAATGGACCTTACCTAGGCACAACCGAAGCATGAACAAGCTGTAAAATGACCCAATGGAACTTGACATGATGATGAAAACCCTCTGAATGATGGTACACTCAGCTGAATGGTGACATGGACCGACATTTGGACAACTTTGACAGGAGTAAAAGAAAACCCTAGACCTAATGCCTAGTGACCAAATTTTGCTTGAAGACTCATTGAAATGACAAAATTTGACCTTGACACCTTAAAATCACTTTGTAAGAGCATGTTTGATCACTGGAGGAAGGTTGCAAAGGCTGACACTAACATTGGCTCCAATGGGGATGGCAGCTGCCGCTTCTTGGAGGTGCCAAGAATCTGCAGATCTTTGGGAGAGCAGACAGTGCCTCCATCCATTGGGCGATGGAATCCATTATTTGAAAAAATAATGATGACTTAATTTATTTGACTGGAACTTGATTAAAACTTGACTCAAACCGACTCGATGGAAAACTGAAATGACTTGAAAAAACTGACTCAACAGACCAAACACAAATGACTCATGACTGACTTAAAACAAGAATTTACAAAGCTTTTGGAAAAAAGGCAGCAGTCCATCAAGATTTGGAATCATGATGACAACCACCTGCATACTAATGAAATATGTACAATCATGTATAATTGGCTTTCCAATGTAACCAGTCAAGCAGATGGCTTCTTGACTGATTCTCCCGATCAAATCTCCTGGTCAACAATACAAACTGATAACTGGGCATCCAAAAACATAGCCGACCATGATCTCCTTCATCACTGAACACTGCAATAAACACCTTCACTGCTGACTGTAACAAATATGCCATTGGATCCTGAAAAACATGAAGATTTACCTCCTGCTGAAGAAACAAGGTGTCTTTTTCTCCTGCTTCTGATCTGTCTTTATCATGTACTTCAGTAAAAGTATGCTCCTGGGCTTCAAAAAACTCTGAACAGGTAGATGAGCAGATCTCCTCTTGTAAAAACATTTCAACACATGAAACATATGAAGAAGAAACTGAAAGGGAATCTTGAATGATCTGATCTTCTGTAGTCTGAAAATATGATAGGTCATCTTCATATGATAGGACAGCCGGATTTTCATTACAGTCATCAATCATGAGAAAAGAAACTTCCAATGATTCTTGAAGCTCAAACATGACATTTTTATCATCTACCATAAATTCATCCAAAGGAACTGTTTCACTTACTTGAATGAAGATCTCATCTTGTTTTTCATGAACTAACTGAATTACCTCCTTATGCAGGTTGTGTTCTAATGAACTAAGAACATTTGGATCCATACCTCTGTTTTCTTCTTTCCAGATGACTTCAACAGCAGAATTATCCTTGATGGGATTCAACACAAGGTATTCTTGGTCATCACGATCTGAATCTGAATCTGAAACAGCTGACTTGACATTATCACATTCAGAAATTAGCACTGGACTTACTTGCATGCTGTCTTCTTCCATGGACAGATCTGAAACAAGATCTTCTCTTTCATCACTTTCAGCCATATAGACATCTTCAACCTGCTGATCTATAAAGCTGCTTACAGGACTGTCATCCATTTCAGAAAAGGAAGAAGTTCCACCATCACCTTCTTGACCATGTGCACACTGCAGATCTGCGTTAACTTAAGCTGGAACATGACCTTTCAATAGCTGATCTATCTCATCTTCAGATAGAGGAGATAATACCTTTTGTTTTCTTTTGCTCAAACAGTGATTGTCTTCATTGATTTCAAGTGAAGGAGTATACAAATTTTCCTCATACTGCTGATCCATTTCATATAATTCCTGTTCACTGTCAAGATGCAAAATTCCTTCATCTTCCACCACACTAAAATCTTGATCCTGCTGCAAATTCTCATGATCGTCTTTATGCTGCTGAAATGGGTTTTCATATAGGGCTTCCATGATCTCATCATCCGTGAAATTATCATCTTCATAATATTTCTCAAGGCTTTCAATAAAAGTAGAAGCATGTTTGCAACAATCATGAACTAAATTTAATGATGGATAAGATACTTGATATCTTTCAACGAACAGGGCATGAAAATCCTTTAAACAATAAATACAGGCCAGCGGCAAATTTTCATACCAAGATTGGGCTTCACCTTCCAGAGTGGCCAGGAATATCTTCATCAAGCAATCTTCAGGAAAATCCACCTTCAACTTGTGAATATGCATGTGAAATCTAACCAGATGTAAAGCAGCATCCTTCTTACCATCATTGTTAAACGTAGGCAGATTCCTTGACCAATCTACCTTGGGCATCTTATTCGGAAAACCTGGAATGTGATCTCGGCTCATGGGAGCATATCTTCTTGTGATTCGGTCCATCTTGAAAATCTGACAGCTATTGATCTCCCTGCAGTGAAGTCACCATGAAGCATTGATTTCTGGATTTGTTCAGTGAATGAAGTCGCCAGGTGAATGATTTCATCCTTCTTATGTCTGATCGTTGTCCACCATCAACCATCAGATCTGAACTCGATACATGTACTGGGGCAATTTATGTTTGTTGTTAGACACCACAAATATGAACTCGGTTTAAGTGTACGAAAAGGACCACTTTAGCTACTATTAACCAATAGCCCTAACAATGTATGGCGGCTACCAATATCTTCGTATCTGGCGATTAGTTAGACAAGAAAATAGCCGCAAACGCGCATCTATGTATGGAAAGACATTACAAAAGAAATAAGGGTTTGCTCCATATACCAATAGACAAGACAAGAACGTTTTTGAAAGAATTTTTTGTATTAATAGGGCACCTGGGAGGAAAACCAGAAGGAGTATCCAATTCCCCTCAATGGGATGGGTTCTTGGGAGTCCTCAGCACTTCAGATCTAAGATTTCTCTCTCTAGTTGATGTAGAAAACCCAATGGAAAGAGTAGAGCTCAATGGGAGCAAATGGCAGAAAATGGTGACCGAGTGTATAGATCCAGAGTGATCTAATAGGCACAAAAGGTGAAGAATGGTAGGAAAAACCCTCCTATTTATAACAAAATATTGGGTCATTCTAGATCTTGGTGCATGATTAAAATAATGTTAACCAAATCTAGATCCACCTTTATGGAATATTTTATTATATTTGTTGGAGGGAGCATATTTGGACTTGGGTCAAATCCTTGATTAGTCAAAAATAAATAAATAAATGATTTATTTATCTTTTTAAGGAAGCGGTTAGAAGATAATCAAATAAATAATGATTTATTTAATTATTTAAGGAAGTGGTTGAAGATAATTAAATAAATAATGATTTATTTAATTATTTAAGGAAGTGGTTGAAAGATAATTAAATAAATAATGATTTATTTAATTATTATATGACTATCACATTTAACAATGAATATTATCTAAATAAGGTTTAAATAATTATTCCTAGAAAATAATAAGATAAATAAAGGTTTATCTAATTAATTTATTTGATTTTGGGTTAAACATGACTGGGAATAATAATTAAATTATGGTTTAATTAATTATTCCATAAGGAAAATCAAACAAATATAGGTTTGTTTAATATTTACTTTTGGGGTTTCCTGTTTTAACATAGTGAAAGCAATTTTACTTAGGGTAAAATTGGTCTTACATGTTGTACTTGGGTCCATCTAATGATAATAGGTTAGATGACCAAAAAATGGTGTAACAGATTGCCCCCCAGCGTGCGAGTGTCAGGAGCAAATCGTATGACCGAAGTACGTTGTAAGAACACAATCACTAGACAACGAAAGGGATGTCAGAGAGAGAAATGTAAGGTAGATAGTGTGCTGAAGGACTAGACCCTAAGGAGACGAGACTCGCAGGTGCAACAAGTCTCTTTTTATGAGAGGGTACCTGTGCTGAAGGCGGCAGGGGAGGCATACCTATGCCCGCCGAGACAAAGTAAAAAAGAATAGTGTGTCCAGTAAACAAGGGACCGAACCATAAAGTACAGCTGGCATAATCATGAGCCAGATAAAAATACAATGAGGAATCCCACATACATGTTGTGCCTGGGATAACAGCCAAGACTTGTACAATAATATCTGAGTACATGAGATACAAATACAACCCAAATGCCCCCTGTAAATGGGGAAGGGCTCACAAAATCTGACTGATACATGCAAGTCAAAGAGGCGCTGCAAGTGGCTACGGCCAACATCATCAAATATCTGGAGCTGCATCAAAGGCTGCAAGGAATAGGTCATCCGGGCATGTGGGGGGCTACCTGCAGGGCCACCCCCTCAGGAGGGTTGAGACATCTCACATACACCCGGGAATCATCAAGAGCTGTTGCTGGATCACTGGACCATTAAGTATACGAATCTCGGTCATGCTGAAAGGAGCTGGAGAAACAATCAAGTCAAAGGGAAATGAGAGATCCCTTTGCCTGATCCGAGGCACCGAACAAGAGTGGAAGCTGGAACCAAGGTACACCGCCCTCTAGACCTGGCTTCTGGAATGAATGAGCTGATGTCGACAGAAGGAGGTCCGCCATAGGTGAGGAAATGAGAGACCCTCAACTAAGGCACGAGAGAAAAGAGTAGAGCGACGGACAGACTGACACTAATGATGATAGTGAAGTGGAAAGGACTGAGTAGCTAATGGACGACTTCCCTTGTTAGAGCATAAAGGGCATGAATGACATGGCAGCGACCGACACAATATCGTAAGGGATAGGGGACAGTGGGACTGAAGGTCATAATATGCGACACAAGAGAGAGACCAAGCAATGAAGGATGGAGGGCTATAGTGGGGTACAAAGGGACGCGGGATAGACTCCATGAATGCGATGATGACTCAACTTGGATGCTCGAAACAAGGGCGACTCGATGGTGCTGCCACACAGTAAAAGGCCCAATGGGGGACCATAAAAGCATGAGTACAAGGTGGGGACTCATGACGAAAATCGTCGCAAACATGGACAAGTAAGGAGGCAAGATGGTGCCCCAAGTACAAGTGTTGTAAGTGAGGAAATTCGATTTTAAGGAGAGGTGAAGTGACCCTTCTTGGACAAAATAGGTCCTGGCGAAGGATAAAAATAAAAATATGCTGGCTATCTAACAGAAAATAAAACACGCATCTCAGAAGGGAAATGCTAAGGGTAATATTTCTTAAGATAGAGTGCATTGCGAGGATTGCCTTTGAAGTCTTCTAAAAGGTATGCCCCCTTACCAAGCTCCTTACTGATGACGTAAGGGCCTAGCCATAATGAGTCGAACTTCCTGTGACCAAGGACATCATGGGCCTGGTCATATACTAGAACAAGGTCGCCTTTGTGAAAAGGACGAGGCTGGACTTTTCGGTCATATTGAGCTTTGGTGCGTTTCTTGGCCGCTTCCATGGTTTGCAATGCAACACGGCGGTCTTCAGAGGCACGCTCAGGCATGATAAGTCATTGTTCTAGAGGTTGGGTGTCAGGGAGAAGTTCAACAGCCAGATGAAGGGAAGGGATGTCACACTCGATTGGTAAGACTGCCTCCTCTCCAACAACGAGGTGAGGAGGGTTATGGTTGAGGGGCATAGGTGCCCCCGAGCATGGTGTGGTCATGCCAAAATGTATTTAGAAAAAAAGGGGAATCTAAACACATTTAAATGATGTGGTGTGCCATTTGTTCTCGTTATGGTTATGCAGTGTGAGAAAGGAAATGGAGGATTACCAATCTCTTTTGGTACTGCATATAGGGATCAAATGGACTTTAAGTTTCCGAGTTGGCATACCTGGTGTCACTATCCCAAAAAGAGGATTTGGAGTTAATGAACTGATGCTCTCGAAGAAAAGCTATAGGTTGGTCAACAATAATGTCTAAGAGACTCGGTTGCTGATGTAAGATGAGGGAACGATAAGGGGTATCATCCCTAGAGTGATCTGAAGTGATATGGGACTCTAGAGGTTCTTCGAAATGTGGAAGAATACTGGGACTAAAGTCAACACGACCAGATCCACTAGGAGAGTTATGGAGAATTGCTTATCTTGGTCTCTCAAATGTGGGTGCCCCCTTACCCAAATAGTGGGTTTCAATGTAATGGCCACAAGGTGGGTTTGGTGTGAATGCATGGGTTCGATGTAAGGGGGAATAGATAACGTCAGGGGTGGGGATTTTTTCCATAATGTCGTCATCGCGATAGAAGATGGGGTGACTGGTGGAAGAAAGACCACCTGACGTGGTGAAGTGACCAGAATCATCATCATGAGAAGAGAGGTTCACATGCGCATCGTCACAAGGGGTGACCGAAGAGTAAGTAGATAAAGGATCTACTGATGTTGAGCCCAAGAGGATCGCTGAAGGAAGGTCAAGCGAAACAACAGGGGAGGATTCAGATGGAATGTTCCCCGAGGGTCTCATGGATGATGATAGGTAAAAAATGCTGGACGAAGGCTCCGTCATCTCGACATCAGGAGGGGGAATGTCAATGGGAGCGTTCATATCTGGTAGTTCTGCTGAAGCAGAATGCGCAAATAGGGGAGAGGTGGACTCCTTGCGCTTGGCCTCGAATTGGTGGACCGCGGCGATAGAGGTGCGGAAGTCCTCGAGGCGGGGACAAAGATGGGTGTAATGGCCATGGAGGTCACACAAAGCACAGGGGTGGTTGGTGTGAATAGTCTTGGAGTTCTTGGTCGCGGTCGCGGAAGGAACAGAGGCTGTCGGGACCATGGACTCAGGGAACGCGACATTAACCATGGGCTTGAGATGAAGCAATTCAGGACAGCTATGGGTGGCGTGGCCGAAAACGTCACACAAAGCACACTGGATGGTATGCTTTGGAGGCCAAGGAGGGGCAGGGTTTGTCGGGGTAGCCTTGTCCTTTGATGCCCCCTTGCGAGCTTTTCCCTTCTTACCTGAAGCGGTCGCAACAGGAGGTGGTTCCTGTTGAGGTGACTGAGGCACTGTTGTAGCGGGCGAAGTCATGGGGACCGGTTGAACCGGGGTCAAAGCAATATAAGGTTTGGGTTGACCAGGCAAGGTTGGGGCTGGAGGATCAAGGTACCAGACGGGAAGCCCAAGGGTCAGGTTAGGAAGAGAGAGGGTGGCCATGACAGGTACCGTGGACACACCTGGTGGGGGAGCTAGGAACGGTATCTGACCAGAGGGGTAATGGCCAGGTGGGATGGTGCCGAAATGGCTAAGGCTTGGAGGAATCGTTCCAGAGGACAAAGATAGTGGTGACTCACAAATTACAGTGTTACCGATTCATGTGTAAAAAAAATTCACGCGGTACACACTAGCCATTCGGCTCACAGTTTGGAGAGCGCCCCGAGACGATTGCATCATGCAAACATTCGATGAGTCAGTCGTAGATAGGAGGAGGTGGAAGACCAGAAGGTTCCAAACAAAGAGAGGTCTTAGCCTTCCGGGAGAGACTTGGGGTCAAGGAGTCGACGGTTTGCTTGTTGGCTACAGAAGAGATGGTCGTCTCAGGTGAGGTCCGAGATTTTGGCTCATGATATGTCAACTGGTCAATGGTGACTACCTTTCCATTATGGGGGAAAGACATCTTACGGAAAACCGCGGATGGGACAGTAGACATAGCATAGGTGTAGCTTTGCCCCAATAGAATGTTGTAGTCTAGCAGGGCGTCTATGACTTCGACGTCAATGCAAACAGTCTTACTGGCGAGGGTGATAGGACAATTATGGAAGAGGCCAATGGGCTGGGAGGCATGGCCATCCCACGCTCGAAGGGTGATCGTGGAAGGGGCCAACTCAGGAGATCCGAGTTGCTTCCAAACCGAAGCAGACATCACGCAGGTGGATGCCCCCTCATCAATTATACACCGGGAAACGTTAGCGTTCCAGATTTTGACTGGGATTTGGAAGGCGACGGAAGCAGGAAGAGGAGGATGTTCTGATTGATGGGCGTCGAAAACAATCATTTGGTCATTAGTAGGATCTACAGCGCCCATGGCAGAGAGCAGAGCCTTCTTTTGGGAAGGGCACGACCGGAGGAGTTCCAATGTGGAAATGGTAGCAGGAGACTGCGCCAAATCATCTACTATGCTATACGAATGAGCAAGCTCGACGAAGCGCGCTCGACACGTAATGGTCCCTTAGGAATCTATATGAACCTCAACTTTGGGTTGAGGGATATGTAAGGGACCACTGGTGTCGGAATAGACAAAGTGGACCCGGGCGAAGGAGGCTCTGGGGCATCGAGCGGGAGGCCAAAGATTCCATAACCCAGCTTCGTGCTGCCAAGGCCCACTGCAGAGGTGACCGAGTCTGAGGAAAGAATGGGAGGAACCGTAAGGAAGGTGAGTGGCCACACATGTCCGTCGTGGTTGGGTAGCCATGAATCCTCACAGTCCAACCCGCCTTGAGGGGGGCTGGTGACTCGCCGTCGGGCAGGGGTTGAGAAGGCAAGGGAGGCGAAAGCACATATGCCGGGAGGAGCTAGGCGCACTGCCGCGGATAAGGGCAGCTGCTGGTCTCCATTGAGGCCACAGGTTGGGCAAAAGGATGAGGCATGCCGAATCCTGGATGCATGCTGCCGGGAGGGGGAGAAGTGCAGGAAGTGGTGCCCCCTCCCCTAGGAAAACCATAGCTCATGAGAGGTTGAGCGGATGGATGAGAGATAGATCCAACGATACTGTCGGCGGCATGAGGTGCCCCCGGTGTATGGGCATCACCGGGTCTGGGGAGATCAGGTAGGACAGTATGATCATAACCTGTCTGAGCGTAGATCAAGTCATATTTTAACGCCATTTGGAGGGCATCTTCTTCGGTTTGAGGAAAATGTGATGCGACATCTTTCCCGATAGGGGACAAGAGAGATCTAAGGAACCAGTCCATGTAGACATGGTCTTCGAAGGGAGGAGATTGACATAGGCTCCGTCTTCTTCGCCATTCCTGGACATGGGTAGAAAGGCGGGTCGAAGAGGTTTGCTTGAAGGCAGTCCAGAGTTCGATACCAGTGTCATAACGAAGGGGAAGCTGGAAGTAAGATAAAAAAGCCCGGGCAAGAGTTGCAAAGGTGGTATGGGAGGAAGTGGGCTGATCAACATACCACTTAGAAGCTTCGCCTGTAAGCATGCGTTGGAACAATCTAAGACGAACAGAGTCATCGGTAATGGAGGTAGATGAACAACACATGTGGAAAGATCGAACATGATTTGAAGGATCTTCTCCAGCACGACCTTCAAACTTTGGGATGTCGGAAGGGAGCTTGGTCGGCATAGCAGGCCAACTAGCGTCATGATGTATAGGGTCGTTTATCAACCGGTCCAAATCTAGGAGGCTGAGGCCTGCCAAGAAGGGGAGCAAGGGTGTAGTCGAGGTAGTTCCCGTGGTGGTTCCGCTAGTAGTAGTTCCGGCATTAGGGCCGGGAGCACCACTAGCGTTAGGCCCTGGACCAGACATAGTGAAGGTGACAGGGGGAGAACCTAGAAGGAAAAGGAGAACCCAAAGAATCAGAAGAGGAGTCGGAGGAGGACTGGCTCGACGACGGCGGGGCGGAGCAGGTCGATCAACCGGAAACTGAGGGTGAAGGCCAAGAAGTCTCCGGGAAAGGCGCCTTGGGGGCGCAATGATGACAGGAAGAAGGAAACCGACAAGGGCAGAAAGGGACAGAATCAAGTAATGTCAAGGGTAGATAAGGTGCAGTGACAATTGATTTTAGAGTCTTTTCCAGGTGGTGTTAACCAGGCGCTTCTTCACTTAGGGTCAGTGTGTGATGTGCGTTAATTTTAATTTTTAAACCCTTTTCGTTTTCAGTGCAAGAAAAAGTGTGCTGCGTAACTGAAAAGAAATCTGCAGAGAACAGTATATAATGCTGAAATAACAGAACATTTAACAGCTAAACATGCATCAATCTAACCCAAAAAGGTGGGACTCTCAAAACTAATATAATCAAAACACACTAAAAAGAGGCCAATAGATCTAGGGTCAAAAGGGACAGGGATCTAAAGGGTAAAGCTGCTGAAAAGAGGTGCAGATCACAGCCAAGAGACAGAGGCAAGGTGGCTGGAAAAAAGGGAAGAAATCAGCAAAAATCAGAAAGGACAGGGAGGAGGTCCTAAAGAGAGGTCCAAACAAAACAACAAGAGGTGATTTGAAAGGAAGGAAGGCTGATTTAAAGGGATCGGAGGATGAGGTATCAGATCTGAAAAAGGAAGGCTGAAACTCTGAAAATTTAGACACTTACAGTAGCTAAAACTCTGCCACAAAAAGTGGAGGGTACTGAAACCCTAGGGGGCTAGATTCCCACTTAGTTGAGTAAAAAAGAGCAATAATAGGTCTAAACGGGCGGAGACGAAGGTCAGACAACCCTGACAGAGGTTCAGACAAAACCCAGAAAAATTTCAGAAAAATTCCAAAAAAAAAATTTTGACCTGTTTTTCGCTCAGGTAGCAGTTTTTGGGTTGTTTTCCGCTACCCAGGTCGCAGTTTTTGGGACAAAAAGTGCGACCTGGGGGTCCAGGTCGTAGTTTAGGGGCTGAAAAGTGCGACCCCCAACTCCGGTTGTCTCGGCGGCAGATTTTCACAAAAGTTGCCGTCTCAGTTGCGGCTGATGTCTGTCACCTGCGCAATAGGGCTAGAAACACATGGAAGTTAGAAATTTGAAGGTTTTATGTGAGAAAAACAACATAAAAATAGGAAAAATAAACAGCTGAAAAGAAACCCTAGGGTCTGAAGTAGCTGGATATGCAGGAATATGAAAAACGACAGCGGTCGTAATTTAAAACCCGTGTGGAGTCGCTATTTGTTAGTATGAATCCTTTGTCGAAGTGTACGAAAAAGGACCACTTTAGCTACGCATAACTAATAGCCCTAACAACAAAAGTGGCTGCCAATATCTTCAGATATGTGGTTAGTTAGACATAAAAGAGCTGCAAAAAACCAGATCTATGCATGGAAAGACATTAAGCAGAAAAAGTAAGGGTTTGCTCTATATACCAATAGACAAGACAAGAACAATTTTTGAAAGAATTTTTATATTAATGGGGCACCTGGGAGGAAAACAAGAAGGTGTATCCAATTCTCCTCAGTGGGATGGGTTCTTGGAAGTCCTCGGCACTTCAGATCTAAGATTTCTCTCTCTTGTTGGTGTAGAAAACCCAATGCAAAGAATAGAGCTCAATGGGAGCTCACACAGCAAATGATGGAAAAATGGGACCAAGTGTATAGATCCGGAGTGATCTAATAGGCAACAAAAGGTGAAGAATGGTAGGAAAAACCCTCCTATTTATAACAAAATATTGGGTCATTCTAGATCTTGGTGCATGGGTTAACGAGATCTAGATCCACTTTTTATGGAATATTTTATTATATTTGTTGGAGGGAAAAGGTATTTGACTTGGGTCAAATCCCTTAATTTGTCAAAAAATAAATAAATAAATGATTTATTTATCTTTTTAAGGAAGCGGTTAGAAGATAATCAAATAAATAATGATTTATTTAATTATTTAAGGAAGTGGTTGAAAGATAATTAAATAAATAATGATTTATTTAATTATTTGTGG
The DNA here is from genome assembly GCA_034641835.2 of Pinus albicaulis. NCBI lineage: Eukaryota > Viridiplantae > Streptophyta > Pinopsida > Pinales > Pinaceae > Pinus > Pinus albicaulis. Next base: position 5,350 of record JAXQQM020083253.1, on the reverse strand, counting down.
GTGATTTGGTCGTATTTAACAAGGAATATTATCTAAATAAGATTTAAATAATTATTCCTAGAAAATAATAAGATAAATAAAGGTTTATCTAATTAATTTCTTTGTTTTTGGGTTAAACATGACTGGGAAGAATAATTAAATTATGGTTTAATTAATTATTCCATGAGGAAAATTAAACAAAATAGGTTTGTTTAATATTTCCTTTTGGGGTTTCATGTTTTAACATAGTGAAGGCAATTTTACTTAGGGTAAAATTGGTCTTACATGGTGTACTTGGGTCCATCTAATGATAATAGGTTAGATGACCAAAAATGGAGTAACGAAACAGGAATATGTACGGGAATGATTTGGACAGGTGAATAAGCACAGAAAACAGGGAATATGCAGATGACAGTGAACAAAGTGTATGCAGAACAGGTTCTTAACAGCAGCAGAAAAAGACAAATCCAGTAAAGCCAAAATCCAGAAAAGGAGCTGAGTGAAATTGAAATGTGTAATTAAAATGTGAATGTAAATGTTGTAATTATTTTTATTGTGTGTGATGCAAAGGCAAGTATCCTTAGGAAAAGAAAAAATCCCACTGTAGCATGGAAATTTGTACATATTGTAGTAATTTTAAAATTGAGTTGGAAAAAGGAATAGGAAGACAGAAGCCAAAGAGTCATGATGGTTCACTCCAAATTCCCTATGAAATACAGACAGTCATGTGAGAATTTCTATATTTAAAATCAATTTGATAAGCTCAGGGAGAGAGAGAAAATATAGAGAATGCAGAATATAGAAGAATAAAGTAGAGAAGATTAAGAGAAGAAGAGCAGAAAGAGAAGCTACAGAACAGAGCTAATATCTGAAGTAAATCAACAAACATTCAGTTTGATAAATTGAGGGAGTTGGTGCTTCCTTGCAAGTTGTAGCTTGCAGAATTGAGATTGGAGCCTCCTGTAGGTTGGTGCCTGCAGAAAAAGCAGTGGTGAGAGGGAGTTGGAGCTTGCCTTTGCATCACAACAATAATAAGATGTGGTTTTTTCCCTTTATGGGTTTCCACTTATATCTGGTGTCTCTGTGCATGATATTTATGTATTGATCTGATATGTATCATCTGCTTAATACCTGCTACTCTCATATTAAGTCTACTTCTATATTACACTAATACTTGCTACTTACATTCTAAGATTACTCACACATTAAATTGGATATGAAATGAAGGTGTAAATAAGTTTAATGAAAAGTTTTAAAAGATCAGAAATGTGTTAAACTTATTCAGCCCCCCTCTCAGTTTAATTAAAGGTTCAATACAATTAGCTCCAAAGGCCTCCAAAATGATCTCTCAAAGGAAAGAGGGACTCATCCTCTGAAAAATAGTTGATGGAGGTGGTGTAGTGAACCCTCACTACAACACCCTGCAACACAACATTATTCTACTGCAGAAATAACGCTGTCTTGAAGGAGGATGCTTGCCCTCAAGCTTGGATGTGAGGAAAATCAGTGCAATCCCTCAAGAGGCCTCTCAAGAAGGAGAGGAAATCCTAAATAGGAATTCCTCGTGCTAGGCAGCACTGCAACTCAACTAAATAGCTGGAGATTGTTGAAAGTCTGAATAGACCATAAAATCAATAATACATAACATGAGAAATAATGGCTGCCTTGCCCTCATTTTAAACAAGTGAAGGCCCCTTCTCCATGGGTCCCACTCCTTTTAGGGTTTCCTCCACCAAATAACCCTCTTCCCATTCATACTGCGCTATTTCTCTAAGTGTTCTCTACCTCTTATCCCAGCGTTGTTGACTTGGTCAAACTTGACCTTGTGTACTTGCAAATGACCATGTTCACACATGAGGGTCTGAAAACCAGCTCCAATGATGATCCCATTTCATGCTATGAGGGATTTTATTGAGATTTTAATTATGCATGTGCCTCCTTACCCATTTATTCTCCTCCTAGGTGAAATCAGCAAAAAATAATATTCCAATTTATTGTAGGAAAATTTTGGAATATTATAGTCCTCCCCTCCAAAATGTTGCTTGTCCTCAAGAAACTGCAAGGATAGAAATGGAAAGCATCCTCTCAAGGTATGGAGTCTATGATGTGTTGAGGAATATCTTCTTCATGTGGATCCTCCATCCCCCAAGCAATCAACCATGCAAAATGAGTTACCTCCCAACATGGCAACTCCTGAAAGTCATCTTCCACCTCTGGCTCCGACAATGTAGGTGGGCTGAAAATATGATCTTGGTAGAAAAAATAGCCTACCCCACACTATCCTCCTCTCTTCTTAGGATAAGTGTAGAGTGTATGCTGATCCTAGGCTGCAATGATATTGCCCTCAAATGGCAAGATGGAGATTCTACCTCTAAGGACCTCTCCTCCAACGTTATGAAACATGTTGGCCCAAATCATCCCATATGTAATGAGTTGGATGTTGGCAATATGATGAAGAGTGTTGTCCTTGATGGAAACCTACTTGATAAAGTTGATGGCAACCTATTTGATGAAGTTGTTCTTGATGGAAACCTATTGTACTTAATGGAATCATACTTGATGACGTTGTCCTTGATGGAAACCTACTTTATGAATTAAGGAGGAGATTGTTGGCAATGTATTGAATTTAATGGAACCTGCTTGATGAAGTTGTCCTTGATGTAAATAATGTAAATCTGATATATCTATAGATCAGTTCAGAAGTAGCAGAAGAAAGAAATTTAGAAAGTGCCAGAATAATGTTGAATAAGGTATGTCAGAAGGCATACGCGGGTTTGTTGAGGCGAAGTAGCGTATGTACGCGAAAAAGTACGTGCCAAGTCGCGTATGCCCTATTGCGCTCTTAATTCATAAAACTAGGGGGAATTACCATGGTATTGACCCATTGTATTGAGCGCTGAATTACCTATTTGATCCCGTCCAAGGAATACCATCGGAAGTGGTGTGGTTTTGGCTCATGGTATTGACAAAGGCTAAATGTATATAAGGAGAAGAAGATCATTGTGCAAGGGTGTGCAAGTGTCTAGGCTTTAATGAATAATTCACTCTGAATTTTATCTGTATGGTTGAACTCTGTTCTTAATTGATAGATCTGAATCTATGATGCACCTATGAATATGATGAAGGTCCAAAATCTTTAGATCTGGAAATGATGAATCTCTAGGATGATCTGAAAAGAAGTAATGAAGACTTGGCGCAAATCTGTTGAAGAAATTGAAGAAATCTGGGTAAGTTCATAGATCTGGTCTGTTCTGCAAAGTTTATCTTTTATAGATCTATACGTAGGTTCATTTCGTGAAAAGTGCGTATATACGCGGATATGTTTAAACAAAGGCGCGTATGGGCAGTTAGAGTTATTCTGAAAAATTCATAGATGTATACGCGGGTTCATCTCGTGAAAAGCGCGTGTATACGCAGATCTGTTTAACTAAAGGCGTGTATGATATCTGAACTTATAGTTGCTCAAGGTTGAATGTGATTTTTCATATCTATTCTGAAGTCTGGGTTATCTCTGATATTCTGGTTACAGTGGTTTCACTGTTTTGTTGGAAGTAATGGGCAAAGTATGATTGTTGATAAGTGAAGGGTTGTGTTGAAGCGGTTTGATCCAGTTTGAAAATTGATGAAACGTGGTCTGCAGTGATGCTGAGGGTCGAAGCCTTCAGTAAGGCGGTAGTAGCTCCCTTCCAGTAATAGCTGGTAAACGAGAGCAGGGGGTAGTTGCTCCCTTCCAGGAGAGGCTGGTAAACGAGAGCAGGGGGTTGTAGCTCCCTTCCAGGAGAGGCTGGTAAACGAGAGAAGGTTGTAGCCTTCTGCAGGTGGGTGCCTGCGTGCTGGTATGAGTCTGCACCAGTACATTTTTGTAATATGTTTTCTTTATAATAAATATTGAAGACTGAGACGACGGCAGCGGTGGTTTTCTCCCGAATTTGGTTTCCACCTAAAATCCTGGTGTTCATATGTGATACTTATGTGTGTTGATTTATTCTGTTTCTATTGCACATATCTACTGCTTACTAAACATCTAATGAATGAATGATGCAATAATCAGAGATAAGAATTATCTGCATATTAAGAGATCTGAGCATACGCGAGTTTCCTTAAGTATAACCGTGTATATATGCTATTTTTGTTCTGTAAAGTAGCGTATGGGTTTTTGAGAAAAAGAAAAGTAAAAATTTGTTTGATAGATCAAGATACTGATTCACCCCCCCCTCTCAGTATCTTTCCCAACAATTGGTATCGGAGTAGGTCCTTCTGAAAATCTTAGCCGCTAGAAGGAAGATCAAGCAAGATGAGCAATCAAGATGGAGTAGCATCTATCCAGCCTCCGCTCTTTAATGGAAGCAATTTAATCTTCTGGAAAATAAGAATGAGATCTTATCTTCAGTCTATGGGAGTAGATGTATGGGCCATTGTTGAACAAGGATATCAATATCCAGCTGCAGTACCAACAATTCCAACTGAAAAGAAGAAGTATGAAACAAATGCAAAGGCTGTCAATGCTCTAACGGGAAGTCTAACTGAATCTAAATTTGTCAAATTTATGCAGCTAAATACATCAAAGGAGATATGGGACAAAATAATTCTAAGTTATGAAGGTGATGCAAAGGTAAAAAGTGCAAAACTTCAAATTCTCAGAATTGAATATGAAAATTTAAGAATGCATAGTGATGAGAATATTGCCAGTTTCTTTTTACGTCTTGATGATGTTGTGAATCGTATGAGAAATATGGGAGAAACAATAACCGAATCTACTTTGGTTGAGAAAATTTTAAGATCGCTAACGGCAAAATTTGAGTCAAAAGTTTCTGCTCTTGAAGAAAAACAGGATCTTCAAAATCTTACTGTGGTGCAACTTCATGGCATACTAACTGCATATGAAATGAGAAGAGGAGGACCATCTGAAGTCAAAGAAGCTGTTTTTAGAGTTTCTACAAGAGGGAAAGAAGTACAAGAAGCAAAAGGATCAGGATATATTTCAGAAGAAGATGAGGCAAACTTTGTAAAGAAACTTCAACTTGGTACAGGACGGTTTAGAGGTAAGCTTCCTTTCAAATGTTCTGATTGTGGAAGAGTTGGTCACTATGCTGCTAAGTGTCCTTACAAAGAAACACCTGAAAAAGGAAAGGACGTAGCAAGAAGGAATAAGAACCAATCTAGCACTAGAAGAAGTTACTATACTCATGAAGACAGTGATGGGGTATTTGATAGTGAGGAAGAATGTGAACAAGATCTTAGACTTCTCATGGCATTTGAAAAAGAATCTAGAGAAGAAAATGATACTTTTGTGGATGCTCTAGAGGACAATGTTTTTCTTGATGAAAAAAATCAACTCAAAATATGCTTAGAAGAAAGTAAAATAATCATA
>JAXQQM020071940.1:0-21589 GCA_034641835.2 Pinus albicaulis | reverse complement strand
ATGAATTTCTTCTCCTTATATAGGTTTATCCTTTTTCAATACCATGAGCCCCTTTTTCAATACCATGGGCCAAAGCAATACCATGAGCCCAAAACTACCCGGACGGGGTCAATTAGGCGGATCATTACCCAATACAATGGGTCAATACCATGGTGGTTACCCTTGGTTTTGCACTTTTTGAGCGCTTTTTCCCATACGCGACTTGGCACGTTCTTTTCCGCGTGCATACGCGACTTCACTTAGACAGATCCGCGTATACATAGAGATATACTATTTTCATCATACTTTGAGTACATTCTGAATTCTTTTCTTCATTGCCTTTTGTACACACTGTAGATACATCATATTTTCTTCATCAGGAACATATTCTTTCAAGCACAACTTCATCAAGTAAGTTGTCATCATCTTCATCAAGTGGGTTGCCTTTCAAGGACAACACTTAGCATCATATTGTCAACAAATATCATATCACATCAGATTTACATCATTTACTAAGTCCATCAAGTCAAGCATAACTTCATCAGGTGGATTGCCATCAAGGACAACACATGTCAACAGTCGCATGTCTTCATCTTCATTCAAGTCATATCATGACAACATCCTGCATCATATTTCCAACAGGATGAGAGACACCTAAATTATGAAGGAAATGTAAATCAGGTGGTGTTGTTTCTTTACTGCCAAGATGTTCACTTTGTTCTAGGGATGAAAGTGACATTAGGGGAATTTTGAGGTCTAAAATGGGCCTCATAAGAAAAATGTACAACAAAAATAAACTTTATAACAACCAATAGGATTCAAGATGATGATGTCAACCATGGGGGATGATTCACCATTTTTTAAATAAAAGGGTAAAAATATTAAAAAATAATAAAATAATAAAACTACTTTTCAACTCGTATTTTCAACTTATCTCCCAAAATTTTTACTCAAATTTCGAGCGGGAGTACTCGTTGGATGCGAAATTTAATTCCTCATCCAAGGAGTACCCATGTTGCATACTTTCGATGAACTCTACTACACGAAAAATGAGAAATACATAAAAAATGTGATTGTAATCATGTTTTTTTATGTATTTCTCATTTTTCGTGTAGTAGGACCCATCGAAAGTATGCAACATGGGTACTCCTTGGATGGGGAATTAAATTTCGCATCCAACGAGTACTCTCACTTGAAATTTGAGTAAAAAATTTGGGAGATAAGTCGAAAATATGAGTTGAAAAAGTAGTTTTTCCATTTTTCCCTCTAAAATTTGATGATGTCATCAAATCTTATTTGATTTTTTTCACTATTATTTTATAATTTCCTTAGGAGGCCCATTTTAGACCTCAAAATTCCCCTAATGAGACTCCGAATCTAGCTGATCTAAATCATCAAGCGACCTAGTTCTAAATGGATTTCTTAAGTCAACTTGTAATTGTTGAAGAGCTGCAAGGTTTTCAGGAACTGAATTAGATCTCAAGGGTGATCTGAAAACAGTTGAAGATTTAATATTAGGAGACTTCCTAAGGATAATTTCAGGGTTATCAACTATCTCAAGTGGGTTTGGGTTAGGTTAGGCTCTAGTATAAATCTTTCTAGGAGCCACTATGCTGTGTTTTTCAAAACCTACTAAACAAGAAAAGTTTAACCAGATATGACAATCTTAAGAGGAAAACTGATCTTCTGAATAAGAAAATTTTAATCCTAAAATCCTTCTAACTGAGTTTAAATGATGTTATGATGATTAAGGGTCTTTCCAGTGGATTCTTAAGGTCTGTATAGGATTGTGGAGTTGCCAAGTGGAAGTTTTTAGCTATTTTGGAGGTAAAAGGTTTTATGGTCCACCACCATGTTTATTGAATACCAATCTGAAATATTTTTGGGTTTACTGAGTTATTTTTCAGTCCTATGGGTTCTAAGAGTATCCTAAATCTATTTCAAAACGTAGCTACGGTTATGAGACAAAGACAGTCTACTCTTATGGCTAAGCTAGCTGATCCTTCAAGGTTTGATAAGGTCTTATGAGAATCCTAAGGTTTCCTTAGTTTTTCACTGATTCAAACAAGTTTTATCATGATTACCAATTACTTAGTAGTGCTTGAAGAGGGCTACTTGTACTCAAGGGGTTTCTATGAAATATTTAAGGGAACCTAAGATGAAAATTTAACTCAGTCCCCAGTGGAGTCGCCAAAAATGTTAGCTCCCTGTAATTTGCAAGATTGGAAAAGTCAAAGTACAGAGAGAACACTTGAACCACTTTGGGATTCTAGGATCTAGCCCTCCTGAATCCAGAGAGGGATATGTCCAATAAAGTGCAAAGATTTAATTTATCTTTAAGGTTTTGGGTATGATATTAGGCTAGTTATGAAGACCGAGGGCTTTTGTTTGTTTTGGATGGTTGAGCATGATTATAGTTGAGTGTAAAGTCCTAAAATTCAAGAGTTTCAAAGGTGTGAAGTTGCAAGCAATCAAAACAAGTTTTGGCTAAAAAGATAGATATAACGCTGGTTTTTAGTCCATTGGGCTATGGAGTCATAAAAGGGATTTAATTAAGCAAAAACTTCAAGAGTGGTCCAAGGGGAAAGTCATCTATATCACAAGATCTCTGAGATAAAAATGATGGGATGGAAACAATAAAAGTGTTGGAGGGGTGGAAACACATAATAATTTCAACAAGGATTTATAGTCTGTCCAAACAAGACAAGCTTTTTACGCAACTGTTTAAAACCAACCAAAGGGAAGGGCTCACCATAAACCTCTTTGGACAAGATCGTATTAAAGATAACTCAAGAGACAAACAATCCAGTAATCCACAGAATTACTTTCAGAAAGGATGAAAACAAATAAGAGAAACAAAGTGCAACTTAAGATCAATTAAGATACTTTTAAATCTAGACTACTTTTAGCAAACACTTAGGGAATTTTTCCGAATCTACCTTTGGAGAAAGAAGTTAGAAAACAGGGCACACCATCACTTTTCTAGTCTAACTTTAATAAGCAAATAAGGAAAATAACATTCAAGAATATTTTTTAAAGTAAACAGTAGGACGAGGGAACGCCAGCATTCCTAACTGCTCAAACTGTATTGAATCATTCTTAAATAAACAAATAGAAGGAAAACATTGAGATAAAGCTTATTAGTCAAAGAAGGGTGTTGTAAACAGTAAATCCTAACTCTATGCTTGTTGTTCTTTATCAGAGAATAAATGGAAAATATGGCATACACAAAAGGAAAACAATTATACAGAAAGGAGCACTTCACCAGTGATATAGACCAGGATCCCAAGAAACAGCTTGTTATTGATGTCAAACCAGTTACAATCTTCAGGTCCAATGTTTCAGTTCATCAATCATCTTCACTTCTCAGCCTAACTTATTAGATCACAAACAGAGCTTCAAGAGCCTTTAAACACTATTTACAAGTAGAATTTTCGAGCACAAGTATACTTCAAAGTTCTGCAACCAACATTTTCTCATCTTCTACAGAAGTATTTATAGAAGAAATGAGGAGGTGGGATGGGATAAAAGATCTCCAAGGTTCAATTAATATAGAGTAATACTTCTCGGCCTTTGAGGCACTCGATGGAGAATTTTACAGATATTTCCTCTATATTAATTGTTTTACATTAAGAATTAAGCTCGATGGGGAGCTTTTGTTGACTTTAAGGCTTTGTGTCATCTTTGCAATAAATCTGTTTGGGTTGGAATAATTATTGGTAATAACTTGGCCCCTGTTGAATGCTTTGAGGCTACAAGTGGCAATCTGGTAGCTGAGAGGAATCAATTAGCCTCTGATGTGGCGTTTGAGGATTTTTGGGTCTGAAAGATCTGATTGTTTTCTTTAAAAATTGATAATTTGTTTTAATTCTGTGTTTAATTGAGTGGATTAGGCTTTTGAATATTGATCCTAACTGTAATCCACCCCAAACTATATAATCAATGTTTAATTCTTTATCTCTACTGTGATTTAATCTTCAACATTGATACTCTTTGATTGTTTTAATTATTTGTGTCTTGTTGATGTGCAGGTGCGCAGAGACTTTATAATAATATCAGTGCTCATGATACACTGATAAATCTTGATGGGAACCTTTGCAAAAGGATTTCTTTAATAAGAAAATGCCTGGAGAGTCATCACTCTCAGTCTTACATTTTCTTTTGAAATATTTGAAAAACCTTTAAAGTCCTGCAGAAACCAAGAAAAAATTAAGAAATCCTGTGTATTTGGGTAAAACTACTTCAGAGGTTGTGGTTAAGAGCATGGTCATTGGATGACAACATCCAACGGTAGAGATTTGTTCGTGGGGTTCAAAAGGAGAGCGGTGGGAGCAAATGGTGGAGTTTTTAAGTTAGGGTCGTTTTTCTTGCAGAGATCAACGGTCAGGAGCGACCGAGGAATTATAATGGAGAATGGCCACTTTATAAAGAAATGGACGAAATACAAAGAAAATAGGTGATAAAATCCTTTGGTGGAAGAAATGTATTGTAATGAAAATTTGGGTTTCGTGGATGATCATAGGCCGTCGGATGAGATCAGCCCACGAGATCAACGGCGGAGATCGATTTTTAGAAGTCCCTTGGTGAAAGGCGGAGGGCGATGAGACAACGCGAAAAATATCTGGGACCGTTGATCTGCAGAGATCAATGGTCGAGGAACACGATAAAACGCAATGGAAACAAGGTAAAGCGGTTTCGGAGGAGAAAACCAGCAGTATCGTGTAAAAAAATGGGAGAAAAGTGGTATTGCTTTTTCGAACGCGATATGCGTCAGAGGCCGCCATGTGGCCTTACAATACCACCTATATCGCGTAGCCTTCTGAGAATTATCCTTCGTGCTTAAATCTGCGTGAAAATGCGCACTGGCCGTTAGATCTAAGGTCTTAGATCGGACGGCTGAGAGAATAGCGCGATATCAATAAGATGCACGGGTGGTAGCAGGCGAGGTGGTTTCATTCTAAGCCGTGGGATCAAAGATTGGATGGCTAAGATCAAATCTGGAGTTAAATGGAATAATATACGAGTCGAAGAAAGTTTTAATATGGGTCTTTGATCTACAGATATCAACGACTAAGATTTGCCCAAAAACATTATGAAGCGGGGTGTATGAATTTTAACCAAAGTGGCAAGGTGCAATCTGGACCGTGGGATCTGGATGTATGGATGGTCCAGATCCAATCGAAAGGTTCACGATTGGAGGAGGCGAGGGATAAGTAGCGCCAAAGTGATTGACTGTGGGTCGTCGATCTGTGGATCAGATCGACGGTGGAGGATGGATTGGAAAGTGGCCAATCGGCGGTGGCAAATAAAATATTAAGCACGCCCAATGAAATCTCCCAATGCGATATAGCGCTGGCCATTGATTGGTCTAGGATCAGCAGTGGATAAGAGCTCTGACCAATGAATGGCAGGCTTAGTTTAAAACATGAAAAACGTATTTTTTATGAAATACAAAGGTTTTATCGCATCGGGGTAGGTTATATATAAGAGGCTTGGTGCCCGATTGCCGGGCCTTGGATATATGGAAAAGCAAAGGGACAGGGGTTTATATAGATAAAGGCCAATCATAATAAGGAGGAGGAGTGGGCTTTTCAATCTACCCATTGGAAAAAACTCTGATGCGAGATTATAATGACTGTTTGATCGGGAAAAGATCAACGGTTCTTTTCATTGAAAACATGAATCGACGAGTTTTAATATAAACCTTAGGAAAGTGAAATTTGATGAATTTACAAAGGGAAAACATAATTGGGAGGGTTTATTCACAAATTTTAGGGCCCAATTGTGGGCTCTGAGGTTTTATGAAGTGGTAATGGGATCAGGGCTTATATACAAAGGGCTAATTGCATCAGGGTTTTATAAAACAAAAGTTCTTGCGCTCATCAATTTTTTCCGATGCGATAAGCACCCGACTAGGTTAGCACCTGGTTCTAGGGCATGGGCATATGTGGGGAAGTGGTTTTTCGACTTAGCCGAAAGGGGCTTAAGCCTATAGTCAAAAAGCTTATTTTTTATGAAATTTTTTAATGTTTTTTGATGGATTTGGGGGTCTCGGTAAGGTCTAAAAGTGAGTTTCAAACCTTATAAAATGGATTTTATGAAGGGAAGAAAGGAATGTATGAAAAATAGAGGAATTTATGGGGGAAAAAGGGAATAAAATGAAGGTTAGTTTTGAGTAAAGGGAGGGGAAAAAATAGAGTTTTGTAGTAGTCTTTTCTTCATGAAATCAACAGAATTTCTGAGTTTAAAAGGGAAATAACAGTGAAGATTAAACAAGGGCATGATGTCTTCATAAGACTTCAATAATTTGACAATTTTAGCAATAAAACTTGTTTTTTGAAGGCTTCAAAAATGATTTAGCCACCATTTGATATGACAAATTTTATTGGTGGCTAACATGTTGATCCACTCCTCCTACATTTATGTTGTTGACTTGGTAAAACTTGGCCTTTTCCACATGCAAAATGTTCCTATTCACACATGAGAGTGTAAAATCCAGTTAGCATTATGATCCATTTACACACTATGAGGTATTTTATCCTTATTTCTGAAATGTATGGTCCTCCTTACCATTTTATTCATCTCTTAAGTGACATTAGCAAAATTTAATATTCTAATTTGCTGCATGCAAATTTTGGAATATTACAAAGTACAACACGGGGGCCAGCTCGGGGAAGGCTTCGTAATTCGCCAAGCTGTGATCATCAAATTTGACCTCATGGAGCTTCTCGCAGGGGTCGCTCAGGAAAAGGACCTCTCCCGGGGTTAGTGGAATCTGCAGATAGGTAACCAAACCATCGAGGTTCTTTGGTGTGTGCGTTGAGGGTCTGCGTGGGCAGATGAAGGGAGGTAACCAGTTGATCGGATTTGCGGGCAAGGCTTCCTCCTTCGCATCCTAAGTCTGAGGCGTTGCTCGTGGGTACATGGCATGCCTTAAGGAGGTGCTAGGCTTCCTTGCAGCCCATTTCACAGCTTTTTGGGGCTTCCCTGAGCCTTGATCCTGCTCTTTTCCCTTCCTTGTGACCGACGTCGAGAGCACTTCTTCATCCTCAGACCCAATCTCCATTACTTCTTCAACTTCTGGGGCAGTAGGATCCGAGGGCTCAATAGGGTTAGTGGTTGTCATTTTAGCACAGAAAATGAATCTCAACTCTGGGTGGCTACTATCAAGGGGAGGTTGATCCGACATGAAAGGGATAGTGCAGACCCGAAAAGTCTTACAGCTCAATCTCGCTCGAGATAAAGAGGATAAGTACAATCTATGCAAGTGAGACGGAACCCTTGTCTGAGCTATCCAAACCTTTTTATAGTGCCTGCGGGCATCCAATGGTAGGGTAAACTTGACCTGGAACTTACCATCAGGTAAACGGTAAAAAATCCCCAAAATTTGCCCCATTAAATGCTAGCGACCAGCTCCTTTTAATGGTACTTTTTATTTTTATCAGATGTTATTGTGCCAATGGCTAGGTTTCGCACCTCCTGTGTGCTTGGCATACCTGATATGCTTGGGTTAAACACCTACACCTCCTATGCATCTTCCCCCAACACAAGCTTAATCCTTAAGCACTTCAAAACCAAATATATTTTTGCTTGACATGTCTCATCCCAACAGAACCGAGCGCCTTCATAAGCAAGTCTTTCAGAGGCATTTTGATCAATGCATACCTCCGAACGAACTTTCCGTAATAACCTGCATGGCCGAGAAGTGAACATAGTTGTCCCCTTGTTGTAGGAGTTTTCAGATATATGATAACTCTGCCTCATGTATTCGCACCCCCAATCTTAGCCAACGTGGGGTGCATCTCAATGCTACCCATTCGCAACCCGAGTGATCCGATAACCGTGCACACCTTGTCCAATTCTGAGACAGAAACATCTTGTGCATCATCCTTACCTTCTTCTGGGGCTAGGCTGCAGTATTTGACTATGCTTGGTACCTGCGGTTCCCTAGTGGGCACTTCGGGTGTGACATACAGGTGCAATTCACCCCATGCTACAGTGTCAATGTCCCGCAGAGCTACGTCAAGAACCTCTGTCTCGCCTACTAACCCAAATGTTCCCAGAAATTCATCCTTCAAAGTCTCCCAGTGGTGGGTGCATTGATGGAGCTCTGCATCTAAGTACCATGTAGTGGGAAGTGGTCCCAGGGCACGAATAAGCATATGAACCCACTCTTGGGTAGTCCTATCACACCATTGTTCTATCCAAGCAAACAGATATTCGCGCGGTTCTTTGGGCCCAAGGAACATTTTGATTCGTATGTTAGATGGGGCCTTAGATCTTAGGATCATCATATCCCGACACTCCTCCCAATCATGGAATGCCTCCTCATGCGTCTCCCACCATTGCATAGGTGATCCACGCATAGCCAACTTATAGGCCCATAACCTTCATTCTTTGGGAACCTTGGTTTCAATTCTTGCAAAAAGTCCCTTACATTACTAGAACCATCAAAGTAAGGTAGATATCTTACCTTTGAGGAGATGCAGCGAAATTTATTTGTGATCCGAAGACATCGTAGCGTAGAGACATCATGTAACCGGTTTTGCAAATTCTCTATCTCCCCATCAGAGTTAGAGAAACACTCACTGTCCTTTTCCTAGTAGATTACTCCCTCCACCGTGGGGTTGATCCAATCTTCATCCCACGCAGTCAACTTATAGATTTGATCCACAACCTTTTCGTTGCACACTGGTTAAGTGTATCGTGCGCCTTACGTAGGATCGAATGGTACCATTACCCTTGTACCGTTATTTTTGAATACCATGCTTCTCTTCTTTAGGTTAATGATGCCCCCCATATCGATGGCCCAATCCAAGCCTAGGAGCGCAAGGCAGGGGTCCACCTCTTGTACAGTCTGAATTACTTCAAAATCAGCCTAGACCTTGGTCCTTGCAATATCAACCATGATCTTCGATATTCTCCCTAAGGGTATGATCTTCTATTGATTGGCCATACGCAGCTGGATAGTGGACCATTCCAAATTAGGTTCCCCCATTCATTACCAAGTCTGTTTAGGTAATACATTCACATCTGACCCTAGGTCCAAAATAACTTGATCCATCTCGTAATCACCGATCTGCATAGTCAACCTCATCTCCCTACCGGTGCATTTCTTATATCTATAGAATTTATGTACGTCCTTGACTTCCCGAGGGAGGCTAGGTCGTGCTGCGTAGCTATCTATTAGTGCCTGAATATTTTGCACGGACTTTGGGTTGCGCAACAACTTCATACATGTCTGTAAAAAGGGTTTGACCTCCTCATTGGCCTTGAGGTCTTCAGGTGGCTATGAAGTAGGTGCCTCTGCCTCAGCAAAGTCTTTATGGGCTGCGAAAAATGTTTCCTTATCCTTTTTTATATCCAAACCTTCTTGTTTGATGACTGCTTGTCAGATCAGAGGCTCGGTTGCAGTATTCTCCCCAAGCCCCCCGGTGGCCATCCCACTGCGTGTTATGAAATTCACGCTTGGATCTTTGTCTCGCAGTTCAACCTTAACCCTATACACATTCTGCGTAGGTGTCGGCTGCTTCTCCTACACCTTTGCTATCAAGATTGGACAATCTTTAATCGTATGGTCCAGATGTCTGCAATGCCTACAGGAATGCCTTGTAGGTTTTGGGTAGTCCCTAGAAAAGTGTCCTACTTCTCCACAGTTATAACATATTATTTTCCCTCATCCCCGACCTATGCTTCCACCTCTTCTGCCTCCCCTACCCCTAGTTGGGGAGCCCCCTACGCTTGAGATGGATATTGGTGAGGACGGATCCAACTATACCCTATAGAGGTTCCCTTGATCGATCATCAAATCATATGTCCGGTAGTTCTGTTCATCATGTCCTACTAACCTGCAGAACTGGCACCATTGCTGCTTTACTTTTGGGATGTACACAGCAAGGCAAGGACAGTGGTTTGTGTCGTGAAACCCTGCAATGTGGCAATCATCGCACCATATCAACGACTCACTTGATCCTGCAACTTCCCTAGGGCACAAAAAACTAGGTCCCCTGGCCTGCATATAGTATTCTAACAAAGGGAAATTATCTTTGGTGTGACCATTCGTCCTGCATCGTATGCACCATCTTTTAGGGCTAGCCTCTACTCCTCGCTCCTTTCACAGATTCTGGATTTCCATGTGCATCAACTCCAGTTGTCCTTGGATCTACTGGACGCCCAGCTAGGTATCATCTCTAGGCGCAACTTCTAACTTCATAGTGACCTCCAAGGCGTTTTCCAGGTATTTGAAAGTTTGGTGACCCATAGGTACACCTAGGTGAGTCGGTAGCATAGCAATGGACCATTCTGTGTGCTATCGGTCATCGTACTAAAATCCTCCTTCTCTGATCACCTTCTTCAGTCACTGATCGGCCTCCCACATAGACTGAGAAGGCCCTTGCTTGAAATCCTTTAGATCGACCACTATTTGAGAGTAGGACTTAGGCTTCTTCAACTGTTTCTTCAAGGCGTTCTTAATCTCTTCAATGGTTGCATTCACATGTTGGCCGATGTATCCCATGTACCAGTCCAAACCTCTTCCTTCAAAGGAAAGGGACAACTGTGCTTTCTTCACTGCATCACTAGCTACGTTCTGCGCAGTCCATACCGATTCTGTGAAAAACCAGAACTAATCCATGTCTTCATCTCCCATACCCTTAAAGGTAGGAAACTTCATGTGTGCAACCATGTCGTCTTCTGGTGGTGGTGGCAGTGGAGGTGAATTCTTACCCCTATGTTGGTTCGAAAGTGGTGTGGCTAGAGGACTCTGTACAACTGATTCTCATACCAGGCTGTAGATATATCTATCTCCTTCTTGGTTGGTCCAATAGTATTTGTCACTTCGTGTCGTACTCACGTCCATATCATAGGTCATTCATTTGGTGTGGCTACACAGAATACTTTTTTCGCACAGTGATATCTTATTTAGCAATGGTAAGGTCTTCAGAAATTTACCTGGAATTCTTTGAATAATCTCCGTTCTACTTCAGAGTAGGAGATGAACTGATCGATGGAAAATTATGTCACGAACCCTCCTAACATGCTGTCCACTGTGCGAGTGATGGTGTTATCAGTTTTTTCTAACTGCTCGATCAATTTTGGGGTCCACTGTGTGACCCGTTCATCCTTCCAACACTGTTGGAATTCAACCAACCTTGTGACCTACTCCTGGAGCTCGATTGTAATGGTTACAAAGAAGATCTCGTAGATCTCCGTGAAAATATACTTATTTTTCCACTCTTCAGTGGTCAACCTCTTACTGTGGTTTTCTTTTACTGCGAATTCCTGAACTTGCTGTTCGAACCATTCATCGATTTCTTTTCTTTCAGGTTTCCATTATGGCCTTGGCATTACCTGATCCCTCTTTCAAAATTCTCCTAGTCCCGGAAATGGAACCATTTTTTGGCTCGAGGGGTCCTGACCGAGGTTCGGAGGTTAAGTTTTGCCAACAAACCCCTATACTACTGGCCCTTTCGGCAGTGGCCTTCTTGCGCAGGCCAAAGTCTCACCCGAAGAAGTATGGGAGGGTGTTGTAACCAAGTTTCCACACCCTGGGAGAGGGGAGGTAAGTCAGGAAAAGATGTGTTCAACTTCACAAATATCAGATCATATATCACAGAACCCAAATCTATCAATCCTTCACATCCATATGTGCAATACCACTTATAATCACAGTAAATAACAGATACAGGACAATAAAGCAAATATCACAACTATTCTTGCATAAATTATAATAGACAGATTTAGATCAAATGTCAGCCCAGCATAAGAAAATAACACAGCTAATTTTGGAGATCAACATATATCCATGCATAACATAACAGATATCATATAGTTGTATTAACAGATTTAGATATTCCAACAACCTTCCACTTTCATTAATCCTTCATATCCTTTTACAATACCCAAAACCCAACCTGTGCACACAGCAGCAGGGTCCACACACAACAAGACTAAGGATCTCCGCGCACACAGCCAGCAGGAGTCCTTTCCCCAATAACCCAAAAAATATCTACTAATTCATGATTCACACTAGTCTTAATACATTTATTGTGTTACAACTCAAAAAAGGTTCAGCTACTTATACTACTTTAGCCTACGCATCCAATGGTCCTCAAACCATATTTTGCGGACTCTTGGTCTACCCTTGACCCACTTACAATGCATTAGGGGCTTTGACCCACCCCAAAAACCCTGCGTTAGACTAAATATAATCAAAACTATATAAAATGGACCAGATTCGCAGCTTTGTAGGAGACCCTATTCCAACACTATGAGAAGGATAACTTTCCATTTCCTCCTATGGAACAAATCCTACAATTAGTTTTAGGTTCCAAACTAATGTCTTTCTTAGATATATTTTTTGGTTATAACCAAATTCTTGTTCATCCTGAAGGTAGGTTAAGACAATGTTTAGAGTCAAATGGGGAAATTATGCATACCAAAAAATGCCCTTTGGTATGATAAATGCAGGAGAAACATTTCAAAGAGGCATGGATATAACTTTCAGAGGTCTGATAAATAAATAAGTAGTTGTTTACATGGACGAGAGTCACAATTTATTTTAAAAGGAGAAGTAATCATCTTCATGACCTTAAACATATCTTTGAAATATGTAGAAAGTTTGGAATATTACTTAATCCCAAGAAATCATTCTTTTCCTTGATTGAAGGAAAGATTTTAGGATTTATTGTTTCAAAGATGGAATTTCCATAGATTCTGAAAGGGTCAAAGCCATTTTTGAGATTCCTTTAGCCCATCATAAAAATTCAAGGCAATCATTTCTTTGACAAATAAATTTTGTTAAACGTTTTGTTGCAGGCTTCTCACAAATTGTTATTGCTCTTCAAAATATGATTAAAAAGAAGGAAATTTATAAATGGGGGTTGTTACACAGCATTTTGTCACTGTCCCTGCAATCCCTCATCCCGTACATTGGAGGACTATTCCCGTGACCTGTGAACTGTAAAATGTCCTGAAAACACCTTGATGGCATCCTTCTGCATAAGGACAAGAATTCTCCTGAAGAACATTTCCTCTGAAAAACCCTAAAAATCCATGTTTTTGCATTAGTCTGGGTAGCCAGTTCATCCCTCATGCCAATGGGGAAAATGAACACTAGTGGGCGTGCCAGCTGGCGCTCTGTCCCTATGTTATGCCCGTGCCAAGCCTTTTAAGGAATTTTTTTTAACAATAGAAGGCGAAAGTTTGATTCTAACAACTTCAGAATGGATCATCAAAATGAGGTTGGGTTGTTTTCCTTAGGATCTCCCTGATTAGGAAGTGGTTTTCCACCTCTCATGGAACCTTCCTAAGAGATATGATTCTCCCCCATGATTATAGGGAGCCTAACCTCTCCTTCTCCCTCTATAAAATCCTGCCCTCTCCATTTGCTAGCTAGCTGAACTTTTGGGAAGGAAATTATAGCTAAGTGACAATCAAGAGCAAAGCTAAGGAGAACCCTGTGAGAGAGAGAGTTATGTCAAATAGCTGACGATTTTTGTGAGACACGTCCCGCTGGAGCCCTGTCGAAGGAGGATTACAATTTTAGAGCAGCGGTTGTAATCATTCTCTCGTATCTTAATATACATGACTCTGTTATTGGTTCCATGATTGTGTTTTTCATTGTATAATGCAATTTCATTCATTCCTCTCTGACTGGTCGATAGCTATAAAAGTGTGAAATATTACGTTGGATGTTGTCTTTCTTCTTTGCATGTGTACAGGTATCTGGATGTAGCAAGCTCACAGATCGTGACTTGTCCAGCTAGGAACGGAAGTGCCACTTCTTCTTCGACAACAAGCAGCGAAGGAATCACGGTAAGCGATCTATAATGACTCTGTCTATTGTAACTAGGAACCAATAACTTTGCGTGTTTCGATTGTTGTTAGACCCACTCTAGGGATAATGGGATTGCCTCTATCCGCAGAGGGTATTTACCTCCACAACAAGGGTATACTGAGAAAACCTCTTTTGAATCCATCAAACAAACTATTATTAATGCTCCTCCCTTATCTTCTCCTAATTATTCTAGAGAATTTATTTTATATAATTTTTCCACTGATCACTAAGATGTAGCAATGTTGAATCAAAATGATAAAAAATAAGTTGAATCTCTTGTTTCTTTCTATAGTTCAACATTACAAGGAGCAGAGTTAAATTATTTGGTAGTTAAAAGAAAGATTTTTTAGTCTTCAAATCGATCAAATATTTTAGGCCTTTTCTCTTAAAGTCACATACAAAATTAATTGTACCATCCATGCTGTTAGAAAATTACTAATTCAAATATTATTAGGTGAAAAGAGAGCCAAATGGGTCACAACCTTTGATCTGAAAATGAAAGTATTTTTACTGCTGTTCAAAGTATTAATTTCCATTAAATTAAGTGTGCAAAGTGTTTGTAAGGTCTTGCAAGTGACAAAGTGTTCTTGGTAACTGTTTATGAATTTAAGTGTGAGGGAGTGTTGTTTAAATTTACTATTTAACAACTTTAATTTGAATAAAACAGCAAAATAATTTCACCATAAACACACAACAACATGATGAGGCAGTTCACCCCTCCTGGGCTACAACTGTCGGGTCCAAGGCTCCCAATGGGCATGTCCTTGATATATTATGATGCTAAAATTGGTAATAAATTGAAAATAAGGCCTAAACAAACTAAACCAACTGTAAAAATGAATTCAGAATGCATAAATTAGTATAAATTTACTTTTGTTTCACCTCAAATGGTTAAACATAGCCCAAAACAACTCCAACACCCTCTAGGCCCTGATGGCTCTCCAAGCTTCCCTGAAGTAAAATTACCTAAATATTAACTCTGTTGGCTCTGCAACCTGTTCCAATGGCTCCAGAATGCTAATAATAGTCGAAGTTGACCAAAATTTCATCCAAAAAGGTTCAGTAATGGAGAAGTTATGACCAAAACAACATTTTTCCAGTTTGGCCTAAAAAAACTCCACCAAAATTGGAAAACTGGAGTTAAGCATTCCAAGTTCGGAAAAATTCCGAAAAAGTAGGGAACTTCGCTGGAATAGGCAGAACTATTTTTTGTAACATTAAATTTTCAGGCGGGGTGGTCACATGACCCTCGCTGAAACCGTCGAATAAACATTGTATAAAACCGTCGGAGAATCGTGACCGAAACTGTCACATATATGTTTGGTAGTGGCCAAATGCCACATTTAAGTGTAATGGTTGGTGGTTATAACTTTACCGCCTATGCTAAGGCCTGAGGTCACGGCTTGTGGTCTTGTTATATGGGGGTTGGCTCTGTTTACCGCCGCCCAAACATTTGACACAAATCAAATAGCACTTCCACAATATGCTTGCTAAGAACTTCAAAGCGGCCCGAGCGGTCAAACCTTAGGGCTGCCAACCATCTGACCCACGGTCAAAACCTGTAACGAACCAAAATTTTTATATGCCAATTCTTTCACCAGCCTGGGGCCACATGGCGCCCAATGATTGGTCGAAAAACGAACAAGTCAAACAATCCTCCAATCTGAGTGTGACACTTGTCAACTGCTGATTGGTCCACAGGGAATATTCCATGGAATATTCTCGAATATTCCAAGGAATATTCTCGAATATTATTTTTTTATATATTTTCCAAAGTCAAAAGTCAACCCTGGTCAAACTAATTTTTGAAGGAAATTGTAAATTTCAAACCTGCATAACTTTCACATACAGTGTCAAATTTGAGTGTCGTTTACGGGGCCAGGATCGTATCGATGAGGCCTATCTAGTCGTTCTAGTTTCAACCAATTCTGAGCAGTTCCAATTTTGAGCATTTTTTCAACTTAGGACATGATCACCTGATCAACCTTACAAGAATGCTAAAATTGTTAGAGGAAAAGGTTTTTTCAGATTGGTAGTCGGTGCATAAGATAATACATTTGAAGTTGATATGGGTGAAAATATTGAAGTTTTAGAGGTATGTATTATTGACATTGAATCCCAATATGTAGATATGATTTCTATTTGAAGAATGTCCATGCACTAGTTGAACTCAATTCTAAAAAATTAGAAAATTAAGACTGAAAGAAAATCAATATCAAATTTTTAATAATATTTTATTTAGAGAGAATTATGATTTCGTCTTGATTAAATGTCTAAAAAAATATGAAGCTAAATTTTTTTTGAAGGAAATGCATGTAGAGAATTAAGACTGAATTAAAATCATTATCAACTTTTTAATAATATTATATTTAGAGAGAATTATGATTTCGTCTTGATTAAATGTCTCGAAAAATATGAAGCTGAAATTTTTTTGCAGGAAATGCATGATGGACCAGTTGGTGGAAACTATGGTGGGGATACCACTGCTCGTAAAATCCTCCATGTTGGATATTACTAGCCAACCTAATTAAGGATGCACATACATATGTCAAGAAATGAAAAATATGTCAAACTTCTTCATGAAAGGAAACGAAAGTAGCCTTACCATTGCAACTAGTGAATATTGAAAAACCATTCGAGCAATGGGGATTAGAAATTATAGGTGAGATTTTTCCTCAATCATATAAGCAGCATAAATACATTCTCACTGCTACCAATTATTTTATTAAGAGGGTGGATGCAGTCCCTTTAAAAATCGTTAACTCTGAGGCTGTAATTAAGTTCATTGATTAACATATTATTACTAGGTTTGGCCTTCCAAGTGCTCTCATGTTTGACAATGCATCCTATTTTAAAGGCAACTTGATAATTGAATTCAAGTTAAAAATGGGTTTTAAGATTAATTATTCTACAAATTATTATCCCCAAGGGAATGGATTAGTAGTATCTACAAATAAGAATCTTTTGAGAAATATAAAATGAAATATAGATGAAAACCAGAAGAATTGGTATAAATATTTAATCTCTATGGGTAGATAGAATAACTCATAATGCTTCCTCAAGGACTTCCCTTTATTATTTAGTTTACGGAAAAAAATTTCTTCTACCCCCTAATGTTTATTTTCCTTCACTAGCCCTAGTTCAATCTATTTATAGCAACCTTATTCTTCCCTTCAACTAAGAGTATATCAATTATTTAAATTAGAAGAATGGAGGGATAAAGAAAAATACACTTATGCTAAACATAAAAATATTATCAAATCATGGTTCGATGCAAGTTCAGCTGGAAATAATTTTTTTGAAGTCGGTGATCTTGTATTGAATGAGACAAAGACCATGAAGAAAAATGTAAACACACTAAATTTTAGAAACTTTGGCTAGGACCATTTCAAGTTGTGAAAAAAATAAGTCGATCTACTTTCATCCTCCAAGAACTGTAGGGAAGGAGGGAATACCTTCCCATAAATGGTGTAGAAATTATATATAAATTCTATATCAATGGATTTAATCCGATCATGTATTGTACTAAAACAAGATACTTAATCCTTCTACTATATTTGCAGAATATAAAAAACTATCACTCAATCACATGCAAGTAAGAGAAAGGAATTATCAATCACACAACACAATATGTATCTGGGGAAATCAACTAATCAAAACCCCTCTATCATATATTGTAAAAATTCAAGGAACCATGAAAAAATACAATGATTTCTAGCACCGAGAAAATCTTGCACTCTCCTGACAGTCTCACTCTAATACTGCTCAAAATTGGCTTGCAATGCTTAGGAAAATTTGACAAACACTTAACCAACTCTCACCCTCTGTTAAGCCTAGCCTTGCTCATGAAATCCCTATGGAAATAAATCCCTATTAAATAGGAAATTCAACCCTCCTTGATTGCGCAATCCATCATGGTATTGTCATGACTTTATAATTACGCCCAGAAAATTTTCTAATAATACAAATGATAGTTATCTTCTCTTTAACCCATTTCTCAACTAGGTCTTCATAAAAATTGACATGCATGCAACTATTAATAGAAAATCATTAGTTATCTGATTTATGAATATTTGTGAATTAATCTAATTTAATTCACTGGACCTCTCATTAGTTCATCACTCAGTTACAACTAGTTAATCTGATTTTAACTCAATTAATTTGAATTAACTGATTACACTCACACCACACAGTGCTACAACTGCAACTGGACCCCAAAAATATTATAATCACTCTACATGCCTCATCTTAGACACTCAACTCAAAATTCTTGAGCTAAATCAGTCTTCATGACTTAGTTAACTGATACAAGTAGTTAGGAGATGAAATTACAATTTATTGTCCAATTTATTTAAGGTACAAATTAATTAGACATCCACATTTAACACTAATGTGTAACTGAATTCCTCACCAATGTGTGACTAGAATCCTACACTATTATGTTGTCAATTTTTGTCCTTTCTATTTTCCAATTTCACTATTTCTTATTGCAAATTTCAACGCTCCCTCTCAACAAGAAAGGAATTCAATCTATCTTGATCTGGTACATTTGGAATGTTCTACATGCAACACTTCTCTAGTGTTGTTTTCACCTTAAAATCGTGAAATTGAATAGCCTCCGAACAACTAAATCATTATAATGCATATGTCATCAGAGTCTTCTGACTGCTGGATCCTACTGCACCTATATACTAGACTCTCTGCGTTGATGTTGACATCTACATCCACTCCCTCTATATTGCTGCCAACTCTGATCTGCGCTCCAGTATTCGACATCTGTCTCTCTGATTTCTATCTTCCTGACATATAACTGCAATTTGACCGATCCTTCCTACTACTGATGTACAGTGGGCTCCTCGTAGCCAGGTCTGATCCATTAGTTACACCATCTCAATAGACCCTACCCAAATTTCTTCTTGGGATTATATATACACATCGCTCCACCTCACACCTGGAGGTATAGCTTCATGTACTCCATTTTCCCATCTAGCTCAAAATTTCCCCCTCCTGGAGATATTTTCTTGAGTGGACTCTTCCATTCGGTCTCCTATCTGCTTCTCCAATTGTGGCTGCTCCACAACCTTCTGAGACTACTTCTGAGGCTGCATGTTGAGAGATAATTACTCCCTCTCAACCACCAAGTCATTAACCACTAATTTTCTCCTCAAAGCTTTGCATGCATCCTCAACCTCGAGAGAATACATGTTGTTGAATCTTACACTGATCTATTTCAATTGTCCCATGGATATGTGTTTAAGGAAAACCTTTCATTTTCTAAACATCACATCATAACCACAGTCTTTCAATACCGCTACGGAGACAAGATTATTCCTTAGGCCTGGAACATACAAAACATCTGCTAGCTTGAGAGGGGAGCCATATTCCCTTTGAAAGGTAATTGTACCTATACCAGTCATACTATACCTCCTGTCATCTCCAAACTCTATGTTCTGCTGGAGGTCCTTCTCCTCCAAGTCATTGAAGAGATCCCTATTATTCTTCATATGGAATGAGGCACCACTATCTAGATACCACATGCATCTCATTACAGTGTTGGCCATGCATACAATGGGAATAAAATCAAGCTCGAACTGTGAATCCAACACTTCATCCGTTGCAAGTGCATGCTCCTTCTTGCTTGCCTTCCTCTGTGGACAATTCGAGGAATAGTGCCCATGCTCGTGACACTAAAAACTCCTAATATTGGAAAAGTCTCTCTTGTCCTCTTCGCCTTTTGAATTATTTCACTTGGCTTTCTTTTATTTTCTGACTAATGCACAATCTTCTTCTTTGTTGGTGCTGGAGGTCTCGTCTCTGGTGCTTCGCCTTATCTCTTCTATTACCAAGTCAGACCACAAACGCTCCCAGTCTGGTAACTTCTCGCCCCCCATTCACAAATTACTGGTAACTATGCCAGCTCTTGGGAAGTCCTAGAAGTGCTAGGCTCACCAAATCATCATGGGCTATGGTCACACAAACACTTCCAAGCTCATCTTGACATTGAGTGAACTTCGCCAAGTATGTTGGTACCGTCTCGCCCTCCTCCAGCTTGATCTTTCTAAGCTTGTCCTTCAGCGCCAACTTCCTTTGGTCACTGCTATTTTGAAACAGATCTGTGAAGGCCTTACACATAGCATATGGATTCATTTTCCCATGGAGACTGGAGACAATATGATCTCGAACTCCCTCTAACAATATCCTTCTCGCCTTTGCTACCTTCTTCTGCCATGCATCGAGAAGTTGGGCATCTACTACTACAAGCTTGGGGATATCAAAATATATGAATTTCTTCAACCCGTTTTCCTCCAACAGTGAATCCATCCTATCCTTCCATGCAATATAATTCAAATTTCCCTCGAGTGTATATTCGAGTCTCAAGCCATTGAAATAAATCTTAATTTGCTGCTGGATCTTGAAGAATAAATCTACAAATTTTAACCTGTTCAATACAAACTCAAATTATTCTCTTCTATTGTGATTCCTGGCTCTCTGATACCACGTAGAATTTATATATATATTCTATACCAATGGATTCAATCCGATCATGTAATGTACTAAAATTAGATATTGAATCCTTCTACTATATTTGAGGAATATAAAACACGATCGCTCAATCGCATGCAAGTAAGAGAAAGGAGTTATCAATCACACAACACAAGATGTATATGGGGAAAGAAACTGCTCAAAACCCCTCTATCATATATTGTGTAGATTCAAGGAATAATTAAACAATACAATTCTTTCTCACATTGAGAAAATCCCGCACTCTCCCGACTGTCTCACTTTGATCCTGCTCAAAACTGACTTGCAGTGCTCAGGAAAAATTGGAAAACACTTAGCCAATTCTTAGTCTCTACTAAGCCCAAAATTTCTCACACAATCCCTATGGAAATAAATCCCTATTAAATAGTAAATTAAACCCTCCTTGATTTTGCAATCTGTCATAGCCTTCTCATGACTTTATAATTATGCCCAGACAATTTTCTAATAATACAACTTATAGTTATCTTCCCTTTAAACTCTGTCTCAACTAGATCTTCATCAAAACTAAAATGCATGCAACTATTAATAGTGAACCATCAGTTATCTAATTGATCACTACTTGTGAATTAATGTAATTTAATTCACTGGACTTCTCACTAGTTCATCACTCAGTTAGAACTAGTTAAACTGATTTTAACTCAATTAATTGGAGTTAATTGATTACACTCACACCACACTAGTGCTACAACTGAAAATGGACCCCCAAAATATTAGAATCACTTTACATGCCTCATCTTATACCATCAACTCAAAATTATTGAGCTAACTCGGCCTTCATGACTTAGTTAAATGATACAAGTAGTTATGAGATGAAATTACAATTTATTATCCAATTTATTTAATGGAAAAATAAATTAGACACCCACATTTATCACTAATGTGTAACTGAATTCCTCACCAATCTGTGACTGGAATCCCACACTAGTATGTGGTCAATTTTTGTCCTTTCTCGTTGCCAATTTCACTATTTCTTGTTGCAAATTTCAACAAATGGGCTCATCCTAAAGAAATATTTTTCTTGAAGTTTATGTTGCCTTTTGTAAATATATAAATAAACATATTTATAAACAAATTTGTCTTTTAGCTATTTTTGTTGAATGCTACTCTTTTGGTTTCCTACTTGGGTATTATGTATTAATATTCTCTAATCATTTTAATGAAATTTATTTTTAAAAGGAAAATTATTAATAAAATTATTATTATGCTATTTTTCAAAATTTCATAAATAGG
>JAXQQM020073189.1:0-95184 GCA_034641835.2 Pinus albicaulis | reverse complement strand
CCAAGTTGTAGGTTTTAACCTTGAACAGAAATTATCTACACATGAATCTTATAACAGAAAATAAACAATAGCGAGAGCATAAACCATAAAACAGATAAACACAGAGATTTTCCCCTGGATCCCAAATCTAGAAGACCAGCTTGAATTTTCATTATATTCCTTTTAGTCTTACAACACATATATATACATGTCGAAGCATACATAAACTCCAATCCATTAACCCCGAATTAGAACATAACCGCAGTTCCCTTGATCGGATCTACAAAATACCAGGGGCCTAAA
The DNA here is from genome assembly GCA_034641835.2 of Pinus albicaulis. Classification (NCBI taxonomy): domain Eukaryota; kingdom Viridiplantae; phylum Streptophyta; class Pinopsida; order Pinales; family Pinaceae; genus Pinus; species Pinus albicaulis. The sequence goes on along the minus strand of JAXQQM020073189.1, from coordinate 94,902 downwards.
ACCATCATACCCCAAAACCATGTCCAAACTCATGCACAAAACATGGGTGGGTCCGCCTATCAGTGGGTCCGCACACCAAAAAAAAATTCGCTAGGGTGCTGCCTCGGACCCCAATAGTGGGGGTTTCCTCCCCCCTTATGACCCCCCTGCTGTGCCCGGCACAACGTACAGCACGTGGGGCTAGTCGTGGAAATAATATAACACATACCCAACATTCTCCCACTTGTTGTTTTCTTTCCACAGGGGGCCACAGGAGAGCTTAGTCATTGGGCCAATTCTTCAACACCCATTGTTTCTCTACACCAAGAGAACTTCTGAGTGCTCACAGACTTCGTCAATGCATCTGCAACATTCTTCAAAGTGTCCACCTTTACGAGCAACACCCTTTTAGCCTCAACCATATCTCTAACAAAGTGATATTGAACATTAATGTGCTTTGTCTTCGAATGGTAAGTAGGGTTCTTAGCCAAGAAAATTGCACTTTGGCTATCACAGTCTATCCTTATAGTTTGTTGTACCAACCCCATACTTGAACACAATCTCTGCAACCAAACTGCTTCCTTGCTTGCATGAGTGGCTGCTATGTATTCTGCCTCTGTAGTTGAAAGAGCCACTACAGACTATATTTTACTCATCCAACTGACTGCGCCTCCAAATAGGCTAAACACATACCCACTTGTAGATCTTCTTTGGTCCAGATCTCCAGCCCAGTCTACATCAACAAAACCACGAATGTCCAACATTCTTTCCAATCCTGGTCTTCCCTGGTAGCACAAGCCATAATCACTAGTGCCACGTAAATATCTGAAAACACGCTTCACTGTTGTCCAATGCTCCTTCCCTGGGTTTGACATAAACCTGCTCAATACTCCCACTGCATGTGCAATGTCTGGTCTAGTACAGACCATTGCATACATCAAGCTACCCACTGCACTTCAATATGGAACACGGGACATATACTCCTCTTCTTCTTGTGTCTTGGGACACTGTTCAGCAGACATCTTTACACCTACAGGAATAGGAACCTTCACCGGTTTACTATCCTGCATATTGAACCTCTGCAGTATAGTCTCGACATACTTCCTCTGGTTTAACCAGAGCTTCCTCTTTGCCCGATCTCTCTTAATTTCCATGCCCAAAATATAGTTTGCAGCACCCAGATCCTTCATGTCGAATTTGGAGAACAGTGGGTCTTCAAATCTTGGATAATTTCTTTGTCATTTCCAATCAACAACATATCATCCACATACAAGACCAAATAAATAACACGGTCACCAATTAATTTAAAATAAACACAGTGATCCTCCTTGCTTCTGGTGAAGCCAAGTCCCCATATATAGGTATCAAATTTTTGATACCACATCCTTGGTGACTGTTTTAACCCATACAGAGACTTCTTCAACCTGCATACCAGTTCTTTCTTACCCTTCACCATAAAGCCTTCAGGTTGCTTCATGTAGATCTCCTCTTCTAGATCCCTATGAAGAAATGTTGTCTTCACATCCATCTGTTCTATCTCAAAATCAAATGCAGCAGCAACAGATAAAAGTAATCTAATAGAAGTAACTTTGGCAACAGGAGAAAAAATATCACCAAAATCAATTCACGGCACCTGGGAATAACCTTTCGCTACCAACCGAGCTTTGTATTTCTCCACCTTGCCTTCTACATTCATCTTCTTCTTAAACACCCATTTGCTCCCAATGGGCTTCCTTCCAGCCGGCAACTCCACCGGATCCCATGCATCGTTTTTGTGCAAGGATGCCATTTCATCAACCATGGCCTCCTTCCAGAGTTTTCCATCCTCTGAATCTACTGCCTCCCTGACAGTTCTGGGTTCATCATCAGTTATAGTTAAGGCAAAACCTGAACAGAAAGCAGATGGACTATACCTTTCTGGTTGCCTTCTTTCCCGAACTGATCTTCTCAAAGCTAGAGTTTGTGGCTCTTCATCTTCTGAGTCTTCTTCTGTTGTAGAGTCTGATTCATCCTCCTTTAGCTCAAACTCTATCTTCTCAGGTTCCTTTGGTATGATTTCATGTTTAAAAACATCTTTCACCTCTCTAAACACCACATCTCGGTTGTACACAACCTTCCTTGTTTCCGGGTTCCAAAGCTTGTAACCCTTTAAACCATCCTTATACCCAATAAAGATGCACCTTTCAGATTTATTATCCAACTTGGTCCTTTTCTCCTTTGGAACATGTACATATGCATCACATCCAAATACCCTTAGATGTGAAAGAGAGGGTTTCTTAACAGTCCATACCTCATGTGGAGTCTTATCCTCCAACGCTGATGAAGGTGATCTGTTAACTAAGTAACATGCAGTCTCCACTGCCTCTGCCCAGAATTCTTGTCCTAACCCGATACCACTGAGCATGCTTCTTGCCTTTTCCATCAATGTTCTATTCATTCTTTCTGCAACTCCATTTTGCTGAGGTGTGTATGGAGTAGTCTTCTGCCGTGCTATACCACACTTCTTACAGAACTCTTCAAATTCCTTCTTGCAGAACTCCCCACCATTATTTGTCCTCAATGCCTTTATCTTCTTCTCTGTCTGGTTTTCCACCAGAGCCTTAAATTCTTTAAATTTTTCAAAGACTTCAGATTTCTTCCTCAAGAAATATATCCATGTATTCCTTGAGAAGTCATCAATGAATGAAACATAGTACACAGACTTTCCCAGTGATGGAACTGACACAGGCCCAAACACATCACTGTGCACAAGTTCTAATATCTTGTTTTCCCTCTTAGCACCAGAAGGAAAACTCACCCGATTCTGCTTCCCATATACACAATGTTCACAGAAATCGAAATCCAGAGAACAATTAGAAATACCTTCTACCATACCATCTCTATGCAGTATCCGAAGGCCCTTCTCTCCAATATGTCCAAGCCTTTGATGCCATAGCATGGTCTTTTCTCCAGAGACAGCTAGGCTTTCCGTCCCACTTTCAGGAACCACAGAACTGTTACACCCATCAATAAAAGTACTACCTTGTAGCTTGTATAGAGTTCCAGTCCGAACTCCCCGCATTAATACCAGTGCTCCCCGAACCATCTTGCAGGCATCTTTCTCGAACACTGTTTTTACACCTGCATCATCCATCTTGCTTACAGAAATCAGATTTCTGGCCAATGCAGGAATATGCAGAACACCGGGAAGTGTTCTAATCCTTCCACCTTGTAGCTTCAGCTTGACCTTTCCACGTCCAATGATTCTGGCCTTCCTATCATCCCCTAGGAAGACATCACCACCATCATATTTCTCATACTCTCAGAACCACTCCCTATGGGGAGTGAAGTGAAAGGATGCACCTGAGTCAATCAACCATGACTCATGATCTACATGTGTATTTGAAGAAGAAGCCAAATACACATCCCCACCTTCATCCGAGGTGGTTTTTGCCTCTGCAGAAGGAGCATCATCGGATCCCTTTCCTTTCTCAAGAGCTTTAGATCTGCAGTCCTTTTTGTAGTGCCCTTCCTTTCCGCATTTCCAGCACACCTTTACAAACTTTCCAGGAGATTTAGATCTCCCTCTAGATTTAGATCTCCCACTCGAAACCTTATTCTTGTTTCTGTTCTGTGACCTTCCTCGTACAGATAAGGCATCTCCATTCTGACCCTCCATATTTCTCCGTCTCATTTCCTCCGACAGCAAGGCTGAGACAATGTCATCAAAATTCAAGGTAGTTGTATTGCTACCTATTGAAATAACCAGACTGTCCCATGAATCTGGTAGAGAACACAACAAGCTGATGCACTTATCTTCATCTGAGATTTTAATATCAACAGATGACAGCTGACTTACCATAGTATTGAAGGCGTTCAGATGCTCTGTCACCGAGTCTCCATCCTTCATCCTCGGGTTATACAGCTTTTTCCGCAGGAACAACTTATTCACCAGAGACTTAGATTGGTACAAAGTCCCAAGTTTTTCCCACAAATTCTTCGCTGTAGCTTCCCCAGATACATTCAACAATACTGAATCTGAGACACACAACTGTATTGTGCTCTTAGCCTTCCGATCCAGTTTCTTCCAGTCTTCATCTGACATTGCCATTGGTTTAGTACCTAGATCTACTGCGATCCACTGATCTTTATCCACCAGCAGATCCTCCATCTTGAGCTTCCACAACTCAAAACTATAACCATTAAATTTCTTGATCTCTATATTTCCACCACTCGCCATCTTCTTTCACCGCAAGAATTGATCTCGCAGATCTCTCACTGAACAGTGTCTACCTCAAGCTCAAGCAAAAAACCCTCAGCAGCAAAGGCGTCCCCTTGAAGCTGAAACAGCTCCAATACCAAATGTAGGTTTTAACCCTAAACAGAAATTATCTACACATGAATCTTATAACATAAAATAAACAATAGCGAGAGCATAAAACATAAAACAAATAAACACAGAGATTTTCCCCTGGATCCCAAATCTGGACGACCAGCTTGATTTTTCATTATATTCCTTTTAGTGTTACAATACATATATATACATGTCGAAGCATACATAAACCCCAATCCATTAACCCTAGATTAGAACATAATTGTAGTTCCCTTGACCAAATCTACAAAATGCCAGGGGCCGAAAACCATTGTACCCTAAAACCATGTGCAAACTCATGCACAAAAAATGGGTGGGTCTGCCTATCAGTGGGTCTGCACACCAAAAAAAAATTCGTCGGGGCGCTACCCTGGACCCCAACAGTGGGGGCTACCTCCCCCCTTGTGACCCCCCTGTTGCACCCGACGCAACGTACAACGCGTGGGGCCAGTTGTGGAAAGAACATAACACATACCCAACAGAAGGAAGACATGAATCTGCAGAAGTTTCTAGGAATATTGCTAGAGGATATGTTATGAAATATTTCAAAGAATATTCTCTATGAGGAATCTTTAAGATTCTTTGGGGCAGTGTTGGCTTGGGGAGATACGACCCATGTTGGAAGTTAAGACTAACTAAAAACCCTCTTACTACGGCCCTTTCGTTAGTGACACCTTTACGCAAGTCAAAGTCTCACAGAAGCAATATGGGTGGTTACTAGACCCGAACATACACCACGAGGAGAGAATAAAACGATGTGATTGCCTTCATATATAAAACAACCACGATCAGGACATTACATAATAGGGCCTAACCGAAACCATAACCGGGGAAAATTAGTTCAAATACACATAATACCTTATGCGTGTGCTAAAGCAGACTTAAGTAATCCTTGAGGTATCATAGCCATATTATGTAGAGAACTCAATAATAATATATCCATTAATTTATCATTCATCTAAAGAAGAAAATAATTGTTACAATTGATACTGAATATAGATAACAGTAATCGGAAATAACATGCGGAAATGATCATAAAGCAAATAAAAGATGCATTTAGTACTCCGATATCATGCAAAAACAGTTCTTCATTCATTAACGTACGAGATCTCCCTTACTTCCTTTCAGTTCACCGCACACATAGCTAGCAAGGTCCACCACGACGGAGGCTAAGGTCCTCGTACACATCAACGAGGAGCCTTCTAACACAGAAAAGTTTGCTAAACTATCAAAATAGAGTTGAATCTTTCTATTCAACATTACAACTTACTTCTATTGACTCGATCTAGACTCCTATTTGTACTTTAGCACCTGCGCTCATCTAAATTTAGAAAGCTGTGGTTTTATTTCTTCTACCCTTTTGACCTGTTACAACTCATGTGAGCTTTGACCCACCCCAAAGCCCCTTAGTTGTGTTGCACATATTTCATTACAAATATTTACAAATATATAAGAAATTATAAAGTTATTTGTCCTAAGATTTTCTCAAATAATTTCAACACAATCTGCGACGTCTCTGAAGTCATGAGTGGCCGCGAGTTCTTCATCTTGTTCTATCTCCAATGGCGGTAGAAAAGGGTGCCGGGATGCCCTGCTTTGATCTTGTTGCACTCTAAGTGGTATCTACCAACTTATGCAATGTCATCCCTTGTGTGACTAGGTTGATACTTTTTGCAAGGTATGATTTAGGTTCATACTTCTTGCATCCTGGTCTTGATTGCCTCATCGCACGACTTCATATGATCAAATAAAATTTTCTTCTTCCTACGGAGCTCACTCGACTTCATGTTGGTAGAACTTAGCTAGTCTACGGGCGGGCCATGTCTTTGGGGAGGAATGAAAGTGGCGGGCCTCTGTAGATCATCAAGCACCGCTCCACAGCCACAACCCGATTGATCTTCGACAAGTGGTCCTTTAGAAAGAGGTCCACTATCCCATGGCTATCTCAGTAGCGTTGAGCCCTTATTGATGTTAGGCTGAAATACTTTTGGATGCTTCTTTCACCAAGGTTGCAGTTGCGTTCCCACCTCCATGGGAGTCTTGGGTTGTAGCTTAGCACACTGTGCTACAATGCTCTCGGGTGGAGCCTTAACCATACGCACTTATATCCACGCAAGCCTTTAGCTATGTAACAACCAAGCTTTCAATCTTGACTTGTGGTGCGATGGATGCTAGGATGGCCGCCCGGGAGATCCTTTGATTTTCAATTAATGTTTCCAATTTTGCACAACGAGCCATAGGCAGCATTTGCATTGTTTACTGGAGCGGCTATTTCTTTTTCACGGATGTATGTTATTCTTTTCTCAGCCTCTTGTTTCACATGTGCTTCCTACCACTTGCATCTCATCATAGATAATGTTTTGATAGCATGTAACTTTCCCATAGGAGTTTGTGAGATCAGTCCGACCTCTGAATAGGTCTACACGCGCGCACGGCTCGGGATGCTCCATTATAAGTTTGTGCAGGAAGGGGCATATTCTTCTATTAGATGTTGCAATGATCATGGCTATCGACAAGCTCGCTTTAATCGACCTCACTTGATCCACGCTCACTTACGGTTGTCTTCTTTAAGCACAGGATATGTACATTCCACATTGTAAGGCCTTTACCACGGCCTTGTACTACTCCTCTCATGAGTCCATCGATCTTCTAGCTCAAGTGTTCCATCTGCAATTTTATCCAAGCCCTCCTTACCATTAGGTGACCCTCTCACGACTTCTCAAGGCATAGGTCCTTCTAAACTTCTCTTTATTGGACCACTTTGATGATTTTGTTACACGCTTCCAGTCGCATGGATATTCCACACCATCACCATCTAACCCATCTAAGGCACCAGTTAAACATCGATTCACCCCCAGAGGTTTTTCTCTGTGTCCTTCTCTACTTCTTGCTCGGGCTCTTTCTCCAGTCCTTTTCTTTTATTGCATCTTTATTAGTGTGCATCTTGGCCACTTTTATTTATCACCTAGAATTGCTTATTTCCTGAGGTAGAGGTGTAATAGGCTAAGTGGAGTTGAGCTACTCATTTGCTAGCCAAGTCACAAAGACCTGATTTGACTTCTCTCTTTCTCAGTCACCAGCATAAGTAGGTACCGTCAGGGTCCACGGTGCACCTTGATACGCACATGGTGCATTGTGATCTAAAAATCAAGGATGCCTTTATACTTCTCATATACTACTAAGCGATAATCTTGTTCGTGAGTGGATTGCGACGACGGTGGAAATAGTACCCCGAACATATTTTTTCTTTCATGCACTTGTGATGAGGTAATCCCACGAGTTTGGCGTAGCGTGCCCTACGCATACATCCCAACTCCAATTCTAGGAAGGACTCCATCCACCAAATTCACCATATGGTCAGAATAGTAACAACGGCTAGGAGTAGCAAAATAGCTTCCCATGCTCCTGGCATCACGCATTCTCCAAAAATTATTCCACCGAGATGTATTGGGACCGTTTAGCTAGCCTTCTATCAGCAATACTAAAAACATAATTACGTGCATGAGGACGACCTTTGGTCGACACTTACGCATCAACTTGTAGCCTAGGACTAAGGTTCCTAGGTGCACTTTGAGTTTGCAATGGTTTGTAACAAGAATCCCTTTTTCTCCTCCAACATACATAGTCTTCTTTACTTTTGTCGTGACCTTGAGCTCACTTCGCTTTGCTAAAGCATCCATTGGATGGAACCCCTTCTTGGACGGGTTGGTGATCTGGTGGATCAGCACGGGCGTGATAAGAATGTGTCCTGGATCCACAAACATCCTTTATGAAATAACGCCGGCACTTGGTGCACACGAGATAGTGATCGGATATCTCCTTAAATATGGAAACCTCGGCAAATTTAGGATCAGGCATTCTGCCTAGCCCATGTGCTCATGGCATCGGCTGACTATTACTACATCATCGTAGAGCACCCCCTCCAAATAGTAATATGGTGACCAGCTCAAGCATGGAATTTTCTTCGTTCGTCGAAGTCATGATCCGCCGAACTTGGCCGGCAGTGTCTTTTCCAAACACATCATCCACAAGAGAGATTGCTTAGGGACCATAGGTGTGCGAAGGTATTCCCGCCTTGTGTCTACATTATTTGGGGCACGCATGGAGGTCTCCCATGGCTTGACATATGGTGGCCACCATGATATGGGTTCGGCAGACGCAGCCTACTCTATGGTCCTCATTGGTCTCTTCGAGGGTTCACCAATAGGTGACTTTGTCCTTAGTAGGCCCGGATGCGGGGATGTCACATTCCTCTGGGAGAGTGCGGCCCCCGAGGTGGACCACTTTCAATATTTTCCTTTCCTTTAGTCGATGTGGACATGATGTTCTTCAACACCGTGATGCTTCATATACATCGTCCCAGTCTCGATTCAATCAGCCTTTGAGAGGCCTGAGTGCTCCTCGACTAGTGTACTCTCTAGATTAGTGGCCTTTATTCTATGAGCGGAAGATAAATTTAGTATTTCTCACATCGGATGGGGCCTCTTGGCCGGACATATAAACACTTATGGACAAATTTACAACATAATCACAAAAAATATTAAGGCATAATGTACCCGAAATAAAAGGAACCGGTTATGACCTACACCCCATACTTCAACCCAATAAAATCCAAGGTAAAAATGGTGGGACCTTCATTATTTAATTTACCTCCGTAAAAATGGTCAAAAATCCCATAACATCTCGTCATTAGATGAAGAAAACCCACTCCATCCAAAGGTAAAATTACTTTTTCATCTAGTTTCTCTATTCAAAGCTGTAGTTTCATCTCACATGCATACCCTACACTCACGTCACATGTATGTGCCTTTCCTCTATACTATAAAGACCCTTTGAATTCTTATACTCTAACCATATATTCATTTGGTAAAACCATGGATTTTACTTATATATTGAATGACTTCCATTGAAATGCAGAAGATTCTCACCGCACGAGCGTGACCAGCGCCACCGCACCTCCATCGGTGATTTCCTCACAATGTATGGCCCCATCCAATGCTGAACTTCCTTGGGTGGCGTGCATATTTATTGTTGTATAAAAATACAAAGTCTTCCTCTTTGAACATCTTTTGTCAGATGTGCCTATCATGCTAGGCCTTTTCGTGTGCCTTCTATACTTGTTGATGGAAGTTAAAAATGAATAAATCTTCTTCTAAGACAGCAAATTTGTGAAAAATGTTCCTCCATAATATCGGGCTCAATCATATTGGTGAAAGTCATGATGCACGGGCTTGGGACATACTCCATTGGCATGATCGCTTCTTGCCCATAGACCATCCTAAGATGTTATCTCGGTCAAATTTTGTCATGTAGTCCTATAAGCCCACTGAAATATAATGGATATGCATGTCCCGATCATTCGATTGGCATTAAAAACCTTTGTGAGCGCATTCTCTATAATTTTTTTAAGCCTCTACTATTACCATTTCTATTAGGTGATAAGTGGTACTTTCGAGTGATGGATTTGGAATTCCTGCGCGAGCTTAGTGATTTGATTAACAGTGCGTACCTCTATATATCAATATCTCCGAGCATTTGAATCTTGTCAAAATATGTTCAAAATTAAGTGTGCAATAGTGTAGTATGATGTATAGCTTTTATTTTGGTTTATAATCTGTAGTAGTGATGATATAGTGTACTCAAAGTCTTCTTCCTTGGCGGGTTGATTGAGTCCTAAAATCTATAGACCATTTATCAAGGCACAAAGAGGCCATCTATAACTACGGGGGAATTCCATCTTTGCTCGAGGTTTACTGTTCTTTGACATCACATCACGAGCTCGCTTGATGATACATGTGCATCACTACGGTGTGGGCCACCATAACCCAACATGCAGCATATACGCACAATATATTTCCTAGCATAGCACCCTCCACCTTACCCCTACGAGAACCTCGGCTAAGATATCCTACCTCTCATGTTCCAACACATATCTTCTTAATAATTCATTTGCTCCAAACTTATACAACTAGCACTTAATCGGGTAAATCGATTGCGCACAACCAACTCCTTCTTACATTGTACGAATATTCAACGAGTGCACTTCCAGTGGTTAGGAAGTGAATAATATCAACAAATTTCTCATCAACCACCTTAATAGAAAAGAGTTGCACATCGGGTAACCCCTCTCGGCTGGTTGGTTCTTCCCCATTTTGAATCCATGACAAATGATCGGGTCCATCATTTAGTCCAGGCTTCACAATGATTTCAAATTCCTTACTCTGAAATAACAACAATCCTCATGCAAATATTCCCCCCAATGCGGGCTTATTGAAAAGGTATTTCAAAGAAAAATGGTCGATGAACATTTTGAAGTGCCCTCTTAGTTGATAGTGCATGTATTTTTTTGCGAGATCATATACCATAGCCAATCTTCCCTCTCTATGGTTGAGTAGTCGCTCTTCCAATGGAGAAATTCCTATTAGCAAAGAAACTAGGTGACCAATGTCTCCTTCTCCTAGTTAACAAGAACAGCCTCCAAGTGCTATACGAGATGCATCCCTTCACAGCAGAAAACCCTTAGACCGGTCTAGAATTATCAAAATAGGTATAGTGACCATTTTATCCTTCAACAACTCAAATCTCTCTGACATTCTAATGCCGAAAAATAGGCGCATCCTTCTTAAGTAACTTCTCCATGGTGCAATGATCGGGAGCATAGCCCTTGGCAATAGGGCACCACTGTAATAACAGTTGTGTCCTAGGATGGTACAAGCATTTCTCATTGTGGAACTTAGGTTGGTGATAAGCATATATCTTGGCTAGGTCTACCATCGATCGCACTTATTGACAAGTATATTCCCTAACAAGAATTCCAAAAGATACGAATACATTTCTTTAGGTTAAGCAAAATCTGTAGTACTTTCACAAGTGTCAAGCATCATGCACAAGTTTGACACTGTCTTTACCAACTGACTCACAATCTGATTATCAAAATATACCTCAAAAATTTGCATGAATTCAACAATTTATCTACTACCACGAGAAGATGGGGTGCATTTTTCAATCAAGAAGGCATGATGTGCTAAGTTCTGACTCTATTGCAAAGATGGTCATACATTGCGATGTTGAGGTGCAATTTTGTTGATGATACCACAAAAATCCATCATTAAATGAATAAGATTATTTTCATCACATTATTCAAGATTTAACAGAAAATAGTGTAGGGATAGAACATCTGTATATAAGCATGTTCATCTTGTGGAGATCTACCCCAAATCCTTATCTCTCCTTTGGTATTCTTTTCTACAGACCTACCAGTTAGACTTACCCAATTAGATTGTTCTACGAGGCTTGATTATGCATGTAACCACCATATTTTCTAATTCCTTTTTACTTTATGCTTATATTTAGGATTAGGTCGTCTGTAAATTACATTTTTAACTAGCAGTGCAAGCATCAGTTTTCAATGGTCTTCCCTTAACACCTAGGTCTCCTACAATTCCCTTGTGAGCTCAAGAACTTTGTAGGAAATAGATCTTGATACTCTCTTCTCCCAGTGGCTTATAATCTACTTCCCTATTGTATCATCATCCCATTAATCCCTTGATTTTTCAACATGAGGATGCTCTTCTATCCAAATGTTGGCTTCCACTTCTTCAAAGGTTTAGTTACATCTACCATTCCCAATGAGACCTGCAACTACGTTCCCCTTTAGACCGAGATCTGTTTACAATTTTCTTCTGGATCATCTTCATGTCCACTCTATTGAAAAGTTCCTACGATTGACAATGTCTTTGTCACGCATCCCATTCTACTTTAACATACTCCTTGGGTGAGATTCATCGAGAACCAGAGAGATGTTATGTCATGTAGGGCTTCATCGTTTTTATGATCCCCAGCAGATGAGTTTGATAGGAAATCATCGGTCATGGTAATCGATGATTCCTGGTGCAACACCATCTCCAGAGATACTGGCATTAGGTATCAACCCTAAGGAGTGAATAAACATATGAACCCACTCATTCCAGTATTTTCCTTCAAACTTCCACCACATGGTAAGGTGCTTGCACGGGTCCCCACGACCCATATAAATGCTTAGTTGGTGGGGTAGCGGGAGGTTCAAAGTGCAACTTCATCATTTTGCTACATTCCTCCCAATACCAAACACACCAGCAGCAACATCACCAATATCTTTAGGGTTGCGTGAATAAGCCAAATCAAGCACCCAAAACCTTCGTTCTTTTAGGACAATAATTTCCAATTATTCGAGAAATATGACACTACGAGAACCATAAAAATAGATGTTCTATTACCTCAGGAGATGCGAAAATTTCTTGATGATGTGAGGTAGCGCGGTGCGAAGAATGTGCACATCTGATTTCTTTGTTCTCCATCTACTTCATCCAAATGAGAAACATGTGAAATAAATCTCCCAATTTAGAATCTGTTAGTTGCTTAGGGTTGATCCAATCTTCATCGGCAGCAAATATGAGTAACATGTCTCATGGCGTATTGGTTCTATATATCTTTCTCATGACCACGGATCAGGTGGGAACTGTCACCTACATGCCATCATTCAAAGATCATGAATCTTAGCCGGATTAAGTAGTCATCCATATCTAATGGCCTAGTCCAATCCTAACAATGCGAGTTGGGATTCGCATCATCCATGGCGTATCACATCAAAATCCGCGTATAACTTTACTCGAGCAATGTATACCGGGACTGTGGAAGTCTTCCAAGTGGAATGATATTTTGCTGATTAGCCATGTGCAATGGCTTGAATGGTGGACCATTCCATCTTTAGCTCCCATATTCGCAAGTTTTCTTTGGTATAAAATTTGCATGGACCCAAATCTAGGATGAATTGATCCATCCCATATCAATCTTGCTGAGTCATGGGCATCTCATTCAATTCTTCTTGTTCTTATAAATATTATTCTGACCTTAGTCTCCATTAGATACTTCTTTTACCACGTAGCTATCTATCAAGGCCTGTGATTATCTCGCCTTCGGTGCACAGCCAACTTATCTGAGGCTTGTAGGAATGATTTGAATTCATCATCATCCTTCGGTTCATGATGACCCAGTGTGGACATACCATGATGAAAAATCCTTCCTAGCTTCAATGAAAGTCTACTTTTACTTAGGGTTGTTCCTTCTTTCTTATCACATGCCTTCTAATAAGTGGCTCTACATCAACCTTCTATTCCTCATATCCTCCGGTGGTAGCACCAGCACAAGTGTAGTGTTACACTTAGGACCATCATCGTGCGATTGATTTAACCATTTGTGTCTTTGCATAGGCATATGCTATTTTTTTCCTACATTTTAACTTAACCAACCCATAGAGTGCTGATTACATGATCAAATTACATACAATGCCTACGGGATTGTCTCCTTGTGTTGGACAATCGCTTTCTTAGTTTCTAACATCTCCATAGTTATAGAAGATTAATTTCCCTCTCTTCCCGATCTTCTCCTCCACCTCTCCCTCCCCTTCCTCTTCAGGGATCCTCCCCATCTGAGGAGATGTTAAACAGAGGATTAATTACACTCTATAAAGAGTTTAGCATTGTCTACAATGAGATCAATTTCAGAGTGGTGCTCATCTCGACCATTTGTGAGAATAATCTACTTTCCACTACTACTTTAACTCTCTACATAAGCTCCTAGTGAAGCGCAATGGTCTATATCATGTCGTCCAACTACCCCTATAATTAGTACACCATGTTGTGGGTGCCAGCTACTTGGCCTCCAGGACGGTGGATTTTGTTCCCCACTTACCAGTGTCGAGAACGGAGAACATTGATATTTGGTGTGGACGAGATTTATTATTATGGAACATCATGTAACAGCACGCGATCTGCGTGAATTCTGAATTTCTAAGTGCATAGCCTCAAAATTGACTTTGAATTTGTAGCATTCTGAATTGAGCATCTTCTCTGGTACTTCTAATTTCCTCGCGCTTCGAGGCTTCGGCTGATAATTAATCTTTTGTTGACATGAGCCCACATGAATTATTCTGGAAACAACACAAATGAGCCATTTCCTTATGTTTCTTATCATCATAACCAAAAATCCTTAGTTGATGGTGTGGTTTGATAGTGAATCATACCCCAAACCCCGAACTTACTCGTACTTGCTTGATGTTAGTATGAATCTATTTCAATAGAGGTATAGAAAAATGCCACTTTAGATACGCATAACTAATAGCCCTAACATCAAAAGTGGATGCCAATATCTTGAGATATCACGAGTTAGTTGATCAAGAAAGAAACTACAAAAAAACGGAATATGCATGAAAGACATTAAGCGATAAAAGAAGGTTTGCTCCATATATCCAATAAACAAGACAAGAACAATTTTTGAAAGAATTTTTGTATTAAGGGCACACAGGAGGAAAGCAAGAAGGTATTTCAATTCATATATGGATGGTTCTTGGAAGTCCTCAGCCCACTTGGGGATCTGAATCTCTCTCTCTTGTTGGTGTGAAAACCAAACAAAGATAGAACTCAAGGAGCTCACCTGACCCGAGTAATGTGAAAAAATGTGACCAAGTGTAGATCGAGAGTGATCTAATAGGCAACGAGAGTGAAGAATGGTAGGAAAAACCTTCCTCCTATTTATAACAAAATATTGGGTCATTCTAGATCTTGGTGCCATGATTAAAATATTAATAAATCTGAATCCACCTTTTTATGGAATATTTTATTATATTTGTTGGAGGGAAAAAGTATTTGACTTGGGTCAAATCCCTTTATTATTAATAATAAATAAATAAATGATTTATTTTATCTTTTTAAGGAAGTGGTTGAGGGATAATTAAATAAATAATGATTTATTTAATTATTTGTAGGTGATTTGGTCATAGGCAACAAAGGAATATTATCTAAATAAGATTTAAATAATTATTCCTAGAAAATAATAAGATAAATAAGAGTTTATCTAATTATTTCTTTGTTTATGGTTATAGCCTTATTAGGAATATAAATTAAATTATGGTTTAATTAATTATTCCATGAGAAAATCAAACAAAATAGGTTTGTTTAATATTTCCTTTTGGGGTTCTCAGTTTAGACCATAAACAACCTAATAAATGGATTGTTAGTTATTTTACATGATGAAAGCAATTTTACTTAGGGTAAAATTGGTCTTATAATTACTTAGGTCCATCTAATGATAAGAGGTTAGATGATAAAATGGTGTAACGACACCCTCAGTGATCTGGGAGTGTTGGAGAAAATTGTATGACAGTACATTGCTTAAGAACTCAATCACCAGGACATCAAGAGGGAAGTCAAGAAAATGTGAGTAGACTAAGGTCTTGAGAGCTGGGCCACAGGAGATGAGACTTGCGGAGTGCAACAAGTCTCTTTGAAGGTACTTGTGCTAAAGGCGCGGGGGAGAGCAACACATGTACCGCGAGACAAAGTACAAAGAATAGGGTGTCCGATGAAGCAAGGGACGAGACCATAAAGTACAACCGTCATAAACATGAGCAGAGATAAGAATACAATGAGGAATCCCGCCTACATACGTGCAGGATATGAAACAGGACTTCCCTCTGACAATAAAATTACATGAGATACAAATTACCAAATGATCCTTCATCGAAGTGTACGAAAAAGGACCACTTTAATTTCATGCCAACTATTAGCCCTAACAACAAAAGTGAAAAACTTAGCCATATTGAGATCTGCGGTTTAGTTGATCAAGAAAAGAGCTGCAAAAAACCAGATCTATGCATAGAAAGACATTAAGCAGTAAAAAGAAGGGTTTGCTCCATATATCCAATAGACAAGACAAGAACAATTTTTGAAAGAATTTTTTGTATTAAAGGCACCTGGGAGGAAAACAAGAAGATGTTTCCAATTCTCCTCAATGGGATGGGTTCTTGAAAATCCTCAGCATTTAAAATATAAATTTTCTCTCTCTTGTTGGTGTAGAAAACCCAGACAAACATAGAACTCAAAGGGAGCTCACAAGGAAAAAATGGAGAAGGTGACCAAGTATAGATCCAAAGTGATCTAATGCAATGGAAGGTGACTAATGAATGGGGAAAACCCTTCTATTCATAACAAAATATTAGGGCGGTCTAGAACTTGGTGCATGAATAAAATATTATTAATCAAATTCTAGAACCACCCTTTAGGAATATTTTATTATATTTCTTGGAGGGAAAAGGATTTTTGACTTGGGTCAATTCCTTTATTTATAAATAATAAATAAATAAATGATTTATTTATTATTTTAAGGAAATGGTGGGAATATAATTAAATAGATAATGATTTATTTAATTATTTATAAATGATTTAGTCAAATTGAACTCGGAATATTATTTAAATAAGGATTTAAATAACTTATTCTTAGGAAATAATAAGATAAATAAAGGTTTATCTAATTAATTTCTTTGTTTTAGGTTAAACATGACTAGGAATAATAATTAAATTATTAATTATTCCATGAGGAAAATTAAACAAAATAGGTTTATTTAATGTTCTTTTTGGAGTTTCTGTTTAGACCATAAACAACCTAATAAATGTGGTTTATTAATTATTTACATGATGAAAGAAATTTTTACTTAGGGTAAAATTGGTCTTACATGGTGTACTTGGGTCCATCAGCGATAATAGGTTGGGCCATGCAAAAAATGGTGTATGATTTCCCCCGAGCGTGCGAGTGTTGGGAGCAAATCGTATGACCCGAAGTACGTTGTAAGAACTCAATCACCGGACATCAAGAGGGAAGTCAGAGAGAGAAATGTGAGGTAGACTAAGGTGCTGAAGAACTAGACCCTGAGGAGACGAGACTTACAGGTGCAACAAGTCTCTTTTTATGAGAGGGTACCTGTGCTAAAGGCGGCGGGGGAGGCATACCTATGCCCGCCGAGGCAAAGTACAAAAGAATAGTGTGTCCAGTAAACAAGGGACCAAACCATAAAGTACAGCCGGCATAAACATGAGCCAGATAGAAATACAATGAGGGATCCCATATACATGCTATGCCTGGGATAACAGCTAGGACTTATACAATAATATCTGAGTACATGAGATACCAATACAACCCAAATGCCCCCTACAAGCGGGGAAGGGCTCACAAAATTTGACTAATACATGCAAATCAAAGAGGCGCTGCAAGCGGCTAAGGCCGACATCATCAAATATATGGAGCTGCATCGAAGGCTGCAATGAAGAGGTCATCCGGGCATGTGGGGGGCTACCTGCAGGGCCACCCCCTCATGAGGGGTGAGACATCTCACACACACCCGGGAGTCTGTGAAGCTGCTGTACCATCCTTTGAACCATCAAGCAAGTGGATCTCGATCATCGCACGAAAGGAGTGGAGTGGAGGAAACAATCAAGTCAAGGTGTGAGGTCCTCTTTGCTGATCAAGGCAAGACAAGTGGAAGGTGGAACAAGTTTCCACCTCTGAGGATCATGGCAAGATGAATGAGGCGATGTCGACGAGAGGAGGTCAGAGGGGGCAGAGCATCAGAGAGATCCTCAACTAAGGCACGAGAGAAAATAATCAGCGAGACGATGATGACACACTAATGATGATGGTGAAATGGAAGGGACTGAGTAGCGAATGGACAACTTCCCTTGTTAGAGCATAAAGGGCATGAATGACATGGCAGCGACTGATGCAATATCATAAGGGATAGGAGACAGTGGGACTGAAGGCCATAATGTGCGACACAAGAGAGAGACCAAGCAATGAAGGATGGAGGGCTATAGCGGGGTACAAAGGGACTCGGGATAGACTCCATGAATGTGATGATGACTCAACTTGGATGCTCTAAACAAGGGCGACTCGATGGTGCTGCCACACAGTAAAGGCCCAATGGGAGACCATGAAAACATGAGTACAATATGGTAACTCATGACGAAAATCGACACGAACAAAGACAAGTAAGGAGGAGAAGTGGCGCCCCCAGTACAAGTGTTATAAGTGAGGAAATTCGATTTAAAGGGGAGGTGAAGTGACCCTTATTGGACAAAATGGGTCCGGGTGAAGTAGAAAATCACAAAAATGAAAAAAGATGCTGGCTATCTAAAAGAAAATAAAACATGCATTTCAGAAGGGAAATGCTAAGGGTAATATTTCTTGAGATAGAGTGCATTGCGAGGATTAGGAAGGGGATTGCCTTCGAAATCCTCTAAGAGGTATGCCCCCTTACCAAGATCCTTACTGATGATGTAAAGGCCTAGCCATAATGATTTGAACTTCCCATGACCAAGGACGTCATGGGCCTGGTCATATACTAGAACAAGGTCGCCTTCGTGAAAAGTGCGAGGCTGGAATTTTCGGTCATACTGAGCTTTGGTGCATTTCTTGGCCGCTTCCATGGTTTGCAAGGAAACACGGCGGTCTTCGGAAGCGTGCTCAAGCATGATAAGTCATTGTTCTAGAGGTTGGGTGTCAGGGAGAAGTTCAACAGCCAGATGCAGGGAAGGAATTTCACACTCGATCGGTAAGACTGCCTCCTCTCCAAAGACAAGGTGGAAAGCAGTAAACCCGGTGGCAGTTTTAACAGAAGTTCGATAGGCCCACAAAGTAGGGAAGAGCATGAGATGCCAGTTGGTTCTGTGCTTATTCACCATTTGTTGAAGCATAGTCTTGAGGATTTTGTTGACTGCTTCAACTTGGCCATTACCTTGGGGGTAATAGGAGGAGGAATATTGGTGCTCAAAACCCAACAGTGAGGATAGCTCACGCCATATCTCATATTCAAAATGTCTGCCATGGTCAGAGACCAGTTGTTTCGGAACCCCAAATCGAGCGATAACGTGGTTAAAGAAAAAGAGGGCTGCGGTAGCTGCCGTGTTGTTAAATGTTGGCATGGCCTCGGCCCATTTTGTGAAATAGTCGACCGCCACGATGATATATTTGTGGTTACCAGCGGATGGCGGGTGACACTCCATAAATTCAATGGCCCATTTACAAAAGGGACCAGTTGAGATGACCGGATGGAGGGGAGCTGGGGGAGCTCGCGCCTTAGGGGCGAAATGTTGGCAATTGGGACAGTGTTTGACTGCCTCAATGCAATCACTGAAGAGGGAAGGCCAAAAATACCCAGCGCGCATGACTTTCTGGGCAGTAGCAAGACCGGAGAGGTGGCCACCGCAAGCGCCACTATGGCAGGCATTAAGGACCTGTTCAGCTTCAGCGTGTGTGAGACAACGACGAAGGACAGTATCAACCCCGCGACGATAGAGGTCGTCGCCGATAAGGAGGTATCGGGGAGCTTGGTGTCGGATACGTCGACGAGCCTCACGATCAAGGTGGAGGGCGAACTTTTGGGTTCGCAAGTAAGTAAGAATATCGCCATACCACGGGTCGTCGGAAGTAATGGAAAATAAGTGTTCATCAGGAAAATCATCATTAACTGGAGGGTCTTGCGATCCGGTAGGTAATTCAGAAATGAGCTCAGCGAGGGCTAAGCCTTTCTTACTCTTTGGTGTGACAAATTCGAGGTCGAATTCTTGGAGAATAACGACCCAACAGGCGTACTTCCCAGTGAGGATACGATGGCTCAGGAGGAAAGCCATGGGGTTGGAATTAGTCACAACCTTGGTGGAGAACATGAGGATATAATGACGAAGTTTTTGGACTGAGAACACGACAACCAGCGCTAATTTTTCTTCATATGAGTAGGAAACAGGAGGCCCTACAAGGTTCTTACTGACGTAGTAAATCACATGCTCGATACCATTGTCATCTTCCTGGATAAGGACTCTAGCGACCGAATAGGTGGAAGCCGAGATATATACAGGATGAAGTCCTGATCAAAGTCGGGAGGGCGGATCAAGGGAGAGGATGTGAGAGCCTGCTTGAGGGCATCAAAAGACTCATGAGCATAGGAATCCCAAACAAATGGGATAGTAGATCGGAGGAGTCTAAGGAACCCATGTGCGGTGGTGGCATAGTCAGGGACGAACCAACGAAGAAAATTAGCTTTGCCTTGGAGACTTTGGAGCTGGCGTAGGGTACGCGGAATGGGAAGTTCAAGAATGGCTTGAACTTTCAAAGGGTCAAGAGTGATACCATCCTTAGACACTATGAAGCCTAAGAGACGGCCGGCGGGAACGCAAAAGACGCATTTCAACGGGTTAAGGCGAATATTATACTTGCGACATCGGAGAAAAATGGTACGCATATCATGTAGGTGCTGCACCCGATGCTTAGAACGTGCAGTGAGGTTGTCTAAATAAGCAAGGATAATATGAGCTAAGTCATGGAAACAATAAGACATGGCCCGTTGAAAATTGGCGCCGGCGTTTTTAAGGCCAAAAGGCATGACCCGGTAAGCAAAAGTTCCCCACGGACTAATGAACGCGGTTTTTAGTTGATCAGCAGGACGGATAACAATGTGGTTGTATCCGTAGAAACCATCCATAAAGGATAGAACCTCATGCCCCGCACACTCGTCAATGATTTGGTCAATGAACGGTGTGGGGAAGTTGTCTTTGGGACAAGCTTTGTTCAAGTCGCGAAAGTCCGTGCAGACACGGATGGTGCCTTGTTTCTTGAGAACGGGAACTGGTTTGGATACCCAAGTGGTGTATTCAATGGGGTAAATGAAACCAGCCTGCTTGAGCTTATCGATTTCGGCTTTAATAGCGTCATGTCTGGAAGGATGAATGGGTCTCAGCGTGTGTGAGACAACGACGAAGGACAGTATCGATCCCGCGACGATAGAGGTCGTCACTGATAAGGAGGTATCGGGGAGCCTGGTGTCGGATATGTCGGCGAGCCTCACGATCAAGGTGGAGGGCGAACTTTTGGGTTCGCAAGTAAGTAATAATATCGCCATACCACGGGTCTTCGAAAGTAATGGAAAATAAGTGTTCATCAGGAAAATAATCATTAACTGGGGGGTCTTGCACTCCGGTAGGTAATTCAGAAATGAGCTCAGCGAGGGCTAAGGCTTTCTTACTCTTTGGTGTGAGAAATTCGAGGTCGAATTCCTAAAGAATAACGACCCAACGGGCATACTTCCCAGTGAGGATACGACGACTCAAGAGGAAAGCCATGGGGTTGGAATTAGTCACAACCTTGGTGGAGCGCATGAGGATATAATGACGAAGTTTTTGGACTGAGAACACGACAGCCAGCGCTAATTTTTCTTCATATGAGTAGGAAACAGGGGGCCCTACAAGGTTCTTACTGACGTAGTAAATCACATGCTCGATACCATTGTCATCTTCCTGGATAAGGACTCCAGCAACCGAATAGGTGGAAGCGGAGATATACAGGATGAAGTCCCGATCAAAGTCGGGAGGGCGGATCAAGGGAGCGGATGTGAGAGCCTGCTTGAGGGCATCGAAAGACTCATGAGCATAGGAATCCCAAACGAATGGGATAGTAGATCGGAGGAGTCTAAGGAACCCATGTGTGGTGGTGGCATAGTCAGGGACGAACCGACGAAGAAAATTAGCTTTGCCTTGGAGACTTTGGAGCTGGCGTAGGGTACGCGGAATGGGAAGTTCAAGAATGGCTTGAACTTTCAAAGGGTCAAGAGTGATACCATCCTTAGACACGATGAAGCCTAAGAGACGGCCGGCAGGAACGCAAAAAACGCATTTCAACGGGTTAAGGCGGATATTATACTTGCGACATCGGAGGAAAATGGTACGCAGATCGTGGAGGTGCTGCGCCCAATGCTTGGAACGCGCGGTCAGGTCGTCCAAATAAGCAAGGATAATGTGAGCTAAGTCATGGAAACAATAAGACATGGCCCGTTGAAAAGTGGCGCCGGCGTTTTTGAGGCCGAAAGGCATGACCCGATAAGCAAAAGTTCCCCACGGACTAATGAACGCGGTTTTGAGTTGATCAGCAGGACGGATAGCAATTTGGTTGTATCCGGAGAAACCATCCATAAAGGATAAAACCTCATGCCCCGCACACTCGTCAATGATTTGGTCAATGAACGGTGTGGGGAAGTTGTCTTTGGGACAAGCTTTGTTCAAGTCGCGAAAGTCCGTGCAGACACGGATGGTGCCTTGTTTCTTGAGAACGGGAACTAGTTTGGATACCCAAGTGGTGTATTCAATGGGGTAAATGAAACTCGCCTGCTTGAGCTTATCGATTTCGGCTTTAATAGCGTCACGTCTGGAAGGATGAATGGGTCTCAACTTTTGACGGACTGGTTTGGCATCAGGCCATGTGTCGATATGGTTTTCGACGATGGCGGGATCGAGTTCGGGCATTTCAGAATAGGACCAGGCGAAAATATCACAGAATTCTTTGAAAAGCTTGGTGTAAGCTTCAATTTCTTCCAGGGTGCATTGGGTGCCCAAGGTGACATATTCTTCGATACCTGGTTTGACTGAAATGTGAATTTTAATGGTAGGAGAGATATTGGCCATGTTTCCTTATTCGAAAGCATCAGGTGCAGGGATGGGAATTTTGAACCAATCGACTGCATTGGGAATGAAGTCTTTGGTTTCCACAGCATATTGGTCATGGGACTGCTGTGGGAGGAAGTATGCGTGATGGTGCATATCATCCCACAGAAAGTCAGGGTTGGTCATGGCTTCCATAATGTTTTCATCGGACTGGAAGATGGGAAGACTGGAGGAAGAAGGATCACCCGATGAGGTAGTGATGTGTGACGGGTCATCTTGTGGAGAAGTGCTCAGATGCGCAATGTCAACAGATCCAAGGTCGACTGAGGGGGAACCGAGAGTGTCTGTAGGTCGAAGGTTAGGTGAACTATCTCTCAAGGAGGATGATAGGTACAAAATGGTGGTCGAAGGCTCTGTTGGTTCGATAGTGGGAGGAGGAATGTGAATGGGAGTAGGGATATCCGTTGGTCCTATCGAAGTAGAACTCGCAGACAAGTGAGAAGGTATCTTGTCATGCGTAGCCTTGAATTGGCGGTATGTGTCCAAGGAGGAACGATACTCATCAAGGCGGGGACAGAGGTGGGTGTAATGGCCGTGGAAATCGTACAAAGCACAAGGGTGATTTGTGCGCAAGGTTTTGAGTTTCGGGATAGAATCTGGGATAGTGACGTAGACTTCGGGGATATCAGAGTCGAGAAACGTCTCATTGACCGGGATCTTGAGGTGCGGCAATTCAGGACACATATGGGTGGCATGACCGACAATATCGCACAAATCACACTGGATAGCGGGCTTTGGCGGTCGCGGAGGGGTAGGGGTTGTCGGGGCGGCTTGGTCCTGATTGGTTGCCCCCTTACGAGCTTTGCCTTTCTTTCCCGGGGCTGGCACCACAGGGGCAGGGTCCTGGGGAGGTGCGGGGGGCTCGGAGGAAGCGAGGGGGACCGGTTGAACCGGTGTCAAAGCAAGGTAGGGTTTGGGGTAACCGGGTGGGGTAGCGGCTGGAGGGTCAATGTACCAGACGGGTATGCCTAGGGTCAGGTTAGGGAGAGAGAGGGTGGCCATGACTGGTACCGTGTACACTCCTGGTGGGGGAGCTAGGAACGGTATCTGACCAGAGGGGTAATGGCCAGGTGGGACGGCTCCTAAATGGCTAAGGCTTGGAGGAACCATGCCAAGAGGATAAAGAGGCTCATGACTATCAACTGCAGGTGAAGGGCTAGGAGCAGGTTGCGGAGGGCAAGGTTGCTGACTAGCTGAAGTGGGTTGCTTGAGAGCAGCCCGTGACGATTGCATCGTGCAAACATTCGATGAGCTGGGGTCAGAGATAGGAGGAGGAGGAAGACCAGGGAAGGTTCCGAGAAAAGAGGAGTCTTTGTAAACGCCAGGAGAGACACTGGTCAAGGAATCGACGGTTTTCTTGTTGGCTACAGAAGAGATGGTCGTCTCAGGTGAGGTCTGAGATTTTGGCTCATGATATGTCAACTGGTCAATGGTGACTATCTTTCCATTATGAAGGAAAGACATCTTGCGGAAAACCGCGGATGGGACAACAGACATAGCATAGGTGTAGCTTTGCCCCAATAGAATGTTGTAGTCTAGCGGGGCGTCGATGACTTCGACGTCAACGCAAACAGTCTTACCGGCAAGGGTGATAGGACAATTACGGAAGAGGCCAATGGGCTGGGAGGCGTGGCCATCCCACGCTCGAAAGGTGATCGTGGAAGGGGCCAGCTCAGGAGATCCGAGTTGCTTCCAAACCAAAGCGGACATCACACAAGTGGATGCCCCCTCATCAATTATACACTGAGAAACGTTGGCGTTCCGGATTTTGACTGGGATTTGGAAGGCGACGGAAGCAAGAAGGGGAGGATGGTCTGATTGATGGGCGTCGAACACAATCATTTGGTCATCATCAGGATCTACAGTGCCCACGGCAGATAATAGAGCCTTCTTTTGGGAAGGGCACGACTGGAGGAGTTCCAATGTGGAAATGGCAGCAGGAGATTGCGCCAAATCATCGACTATGCTATACGAATGAGCAGCTCGACCAGAAGCAGCATTTCGACGTAACGGTCCTTTAGGAATCTTGGGATGGACCTCAACTTTGGGTTGAGGGATATGTAAGGGACCATTGGGTGTCGAAAGAGGCTCTGTAGAACCGGAAGAAGGGGACTCGGGGGTAGACTGAGCGGGAGGCTTGGGGTACTGGCGAGACCGAGTTTGAAGGTGAAGGTCGACGGTTGGGGAAGGATCAGAGTTCATAATAAGGATCTGGTAATTGGAGGAACCAGAAAGGGAAGGTGGAGTGGCGACCTGGCTGTCAGGCGGTTGGGTAGCCACGAATCCTTGCTGAGGGAAAGGATCAGTAAACACAGTTGGTTGGGTAGTGGCCACATTAGGAGGAGCATGAGGGGAGGCGTGTTGTCCACGCAATGTGGCTTGAGACTCCCACATCTGCCGCATCTGGGGTAAGAGGGGACAATCGTGGGTGTAATGACCATAAACGCCGCAACACGAACAAGGCTTATTTGTGCGAAGCGGCTTGTCCGGCTTGGGCTGAGTGCCCTGTTGCTGGTTGGCAGTGTTAGGGTCTACACCAGGATTGGGTCCATGAGTACCTTACTGTGGGAAGATTGGTTTTTGATTTGGATTGCTCTCCGCCTTCTTTGAGAAGAAGGGGGATTAGTCGCACCCTGCTGTGCAAATACTTGCCCTGGAGGGGGCTGTAGGTGCTGTTGCGGGTTTGGAGGAGGCAAGGGAGATGGAAGCGCATATGCTGGAGGAGCTGGCGCACCAGGCTGTAGATAAAGATAATGGTTAGGTTGGGCAACATTGAGGTAAGCAGGAGGTTGGGCAAAAGGAAGAGGCATGTCGTAGCCTGGATACATGCTACCGGGAGGGGGAAGAGTGCTAGAGGTGCTGGCCCTTCCCTGAGGGAGACCATAGCCCATAGGAGGTTGAGCGTATGGATGGGAAAGGGCTCCAACGATACCGTCGGCAGAATGAGATGCCCGCGGGGTGTTAGCGCCGCCGGGCCTGGGGAGGTCCGGAAGAACGGTATAAACATAACCAGACTGAGCATAGATCAGGTCATATTTTAGGGCTATTTGGAGGGCGGCTTCTTCGGTTTGAGGAAAATGGGAGGCGACATCTTTGCCAATGGGAGCTAAGAGAGAGCGAAGGAACCAGTCCATATAGATCCGATCTTTGAAGGGGGGAGCTCGACATAAGCTTCGTCTTCGTCGCCATTCCTGGACATGAGCGGAAAGGCGGGTCGAAGAGGTTTGCTTGAAAGAGGTCAAAAGCTCCGTACCAGTATCGTATCGGAGAGGGAGCTGGAAGTAAGATAAAAAGGCTTGGGCAATGGTCGCAAAGGTGGTATGGGAAGAGGTGGCTTGGTCAACATACCATTTAGAAGCTTCGCCGGTAAGCATGCGTTGGAACAATCGAAGACGGATGGAGTCATTGGTAATGGAATTGGAGGAACACCACATGTGGAAAGATCGGACATGATTGGTTGGATCTTCTCCAGCAAGGCCTTCGAACTTAGGGATGTCGGAGGGGAGCTTGGTTGGCATAGCAGGCCAACCAACATCGTGGCGGATAGGGTCATTGATCAACTGATTGAAAATGTACGGCAGCAAGGGTATGGCCGAGGTAGTTCCTGTGGCGGTTCCGCTAGTAGTAGTTCCGGCATTAGGGCCGGGAGCACCGCTAGCGTTAGGCCCTAGACCAAACATAGTGAAGGTGACAGGGGGAGAACCAGGAGGAGAAGGAGAACCCAATGAATCAGAAGAGGAGTCGGAGTGCGGACTCGGAGGAGGACTGGCTCGACGACGGCGGGACGGAGCAGGTCGATCGACCGGAAACTGAGGGTGAAGGCCAAGAAGTCTCCGGGAAGTGCGCCTTGGGGGCGCAATGATGACAACACAAACACGGCACAAGGGGAAGAAGAACGACCACAAGGGCAGGGAGGTGCAGAATCAAGTGATTACAATGTCGAAACAAGGGCAGATAGGTGCAGTGTCAATTGATTTTAAAGTCTTTGCCTGGCGGTGTAAACCAGGCTCTTCTTCGCTTAGGGTGAGTGTGTGGCGTGCGTTAATTTTAATTTTTAAACCCTTTTTGTTTTGAGAGCAAGAAAAAAGTGTGCTGCGTAACTGAAAATAAATCTGCAGAGAACAGTATATAATGCTGAAATAACAGAAAAATAACAGCTACTATTGCATCGATTCAACCCAAGAAGGCGGGTCGCTCAAAACTAATCTAAAAAAGGGCAAAAATCTAGTCAAAACACACTTAAAAAGAGGCCAATAGATCTAGGGTCAAAAGGGACAGGGATCTAAAGGATAAAGTTGCTGAAAAGAGGTGCAGATCACAGCCAAGAGACAGAGGTAAGGTGGCTGGAAAAAATGAGGAAATCAGCAAAAAGCGGAAAGGACAGGGAGGAGGTCCTAAAGGGAGGTCCAAACAAAACGACAAGAGGTGATTTGAAAGGAAGAAAAGCTGATTTAAAGGGATCTGAGGAGGAGGTATCAGATCTGAAAAAGGGAAGGCTGAAACTCTGAAAAACAGACGGCTGAAATAGCTAAAAACTCTTCCACAAAAAGTGGAGGGTACTGAAGCCCTAGGGGGCTATGTTCCCACTTAGATGAGTAAAAACAGATCAGAACTAGGTCAAAGCGGGCTGAGACAGAGGCTGGAAAACCCTGACAGAAGCTTCAGCAAAACCCAGAAAAATTGCAGAAAAATCACTGAAAAATTGGCAAGTCGCAGGTTCTGACCTGTTTTCAGTGCAGGTCGCAGAAAAGAGGCTGAAAAGTGCGACCTGGAGGTCCAGGTCGCACTTTTTGGGCTGAAAAGTGCGACCTCCCGTTCCGGTTGTCTCGGCGGCAGATTTTCGGAAAAGTTGCCGTCTCAGTTGCGGCTGATGTCGCTTACCTGCGCAATAGGGCCAGAAACACACGGAAGTTAGAAATTTTAATGTTTTAGGGTTTTATAGGGGAAAAACAACATGAAAATAGGAAAAACAAAAAGCTGAAAAGAAACCCTAGGGTCTGAAGTAGCTGGATATGCAGGAATATGAAAAACGACAACGGTCGTAATTGAAAACCCGTGTGGAGTCGCCAATTGTTAGTATGAATCCTTTGTCGAAGTGTACGAAAAAAGGCCACTTTAGCTACGCATAACTAATAGCTCTAACATCAAATATGGCTGCCAATATCTTCAGATATGCAGTTAGTTGATCAAGACAAGAGCTGTAAAAACAAGATCTATGCATAGAAAGACATTAAGCAGTAAAAAAAAGGTTTTGCTCCATATATCCAATAGACAAGACAAGAACAATTTTTGAAAGAATTTTTTGTATTAAGGGCACCTGGGAGGAAAACAAGAAGATGTTTCCAATTCTCCTCAATGGGATGGGCTCTTGGAAGTCCTCAGCACTTCAGATCTAGAATCTCTCTCTCTTGTTGGTGTAGAAAACCCAGACAAAGATAGAACTCAAAGGGAGCTCACACAGCAAATAAGGTAGAATGTGACCAAGTGTATAGATCCAGAGTGATCTAATAGGCAACAAAAGGTGAAGAATGGTAGGAAAAACCCTCCTATTTATAACAAAATATTGGGGTCATTCTAGATCTTGGTGCATGATTAAAATAATGTTAACCAAATCTAGATCCACCTTTCATGGAATATTTTATTATATTTGTTGGAGGGAAAAAGTATTTGACTTGGGTCAAATCCTTTTATTTGTTAATAATAAATAAATAAATGATTTATTTATCTTTTTAAGGAAGTGGTTGAAGGATAATTAAATAAATAATGATTTATTTAATTATTTGTGGGTGATTTGGTCATATTTAACAAGGACTATTATCTAAATAAGATTTAAATAATTATTCCTAGAAAATAATAAGATAAATAAAGGTTTATCTAATTAATTTCTTTGTTTTGGGTTAAACATGACTAGGAATAATAATTAAATTATGGTTTAATTAATTATTCCATGAGGAAAATAAAACAAAATAGGTTTGTTTAATATTTCCTTTTGGGGTTTCCTGTTTAGACCATAAACAACCTAATAAATGTGGTTTATTAAGTTATTTTACATAGTGAAAGCAATTTTACTTAGGGTAAAATTGGTCTTACATGGTGTACTTGGGTCCATCTAATGATAATAGGTTAGATGACCAAAAAATGGTGTAACACATATGTTATAAAAAATATGTGTGAGCATAAAGATGTTAACTTCTTAATTAAAAATCAAAATTTTGAAGTTGAAATTACTAAAAGTTTGCTCTGGATCACAAATCACTATACCATAACAATGAGACAAAGAAAACCATAACCCACTTATAATAGAGGGATAAAGGGACTCGTGTCACCTACTCCAAACCTAAAGACATAATAATGAAAAAGAACATAAGGATGAAAAAACAATACACTTGTCATAATTGTCAAGCAAACCATAACCCAATTATAATAGAGGGATAAAGGGACTCATGTCACCTACTCCAAACCTAAAGACATAATAATGAAAAAGAACATAAGGATGAAAAAACAATACACTTGTCATAATTGTCATAAACTTATATCTATTTTAATATTTCTAGCTACATGGTACACAATAACACATGGTACAAAATAACACATTGATTAGTTCAGGTTATATTAAGGTTAACATGGCTAACTCAGAAGGTATAAGTTCAGGTTGATTAGTTTAGGTTATATTAAGGTATATCAGAAGGTATAAGATCACAGATTTCATGGCTAACTCGGCCAAGCAATTTTGTTTCAACATTGTAGCAATAGAATTCAATATTTTTTAATGACGTCAATATTCAATATGGAAATAATACTCATATAATTGAAAAGAGCTACTCAATCTGACCTGTTTCACTCTACATGAATAAACATATATTCATATATTATTTTATGATGTATGTATTTCATAGAGAAATTTTGTAGATCAATATTTTCAATGAACTTTCCACCCATCAAAGGTTCTATTTATTCCCCAACACTTCTTAATAGGAGAAAATAATAACAACATGGTTCATTTATGATTACCTGGCATGTCAAATTACCAAAATTGGGCTATGTTACATTGCAAGTAATTAAAAACACAACTGGGAGCGGGGAAGAAAACGAAGCTAGTAATTATTGATTTTATTACAAGGTTGGCTAATATCTAAAGATTGAAAGTACTTTTTAAATAATTTATATTTTTGAAGTTCTACAACAAATAGAAAAAAATCTCCAGGAACGCTCCAATACCTAATAAATTAATCTAATTGTATAAAAATCGGTATAACTTTGCAATTTAAGTGGACTCTCTCACTCTGACAGTAGGGATGAGTTTACTAAAAACACGGGCTACAAAATTCTTATACTGAAAAATCAAAATCAAATAAAACTCTTACATTCAAAATCAAAATTATTACAGAAACATTGGGGCACAAAGTTTTACTCCCTTTCTATATGGTTTTTGGCCCTTCCCTGGTTCGGTATGTCTCAGTCTCATCTATCAGTTGGTCAGTCTCACGTAGTCCATATTAGTCTGAAAAGAATAGTGCCATAATATGGGTTCTGGAGATCCAGGATATCTTCTTTTCATAATTAGATTTACTACGGGTATGGAAGGAAGGAGCAACTGTACCTCCATCCATAGATTGACCCTCCTAATAAGGAATGCATCTAGTGACCCGCTCGCCGTGCGGTGGGGAAGGGAGTAGATAACCGTAATGATGGGAGTTGTTAGCTAGGTTCTGGGCCCTTCAAAACCGGTTTGGCCAACCAGGAGGCTAAAGGAAGTGATCTGCCTATAGTTTTCACTTTGACCAAAATTTCACCTGCCTAAGAAACATTGGGGCACAAAACTCTGCTACAAAAAATTCAGATAAAGAATATGTTGGGCTGCAAAAATCTGCATTCTACTAATTTGATCTCATTCAAATTTGCGTATTGAAAAATAATCATCTATATATTGATAATTTGGTGTTTATTCAAATTTCTAGAATATATTTTCAAAACAATTAACTATATACTTGGTTAAAACCTATATGTTTTGTATCAAATTACTTTTTGTCCCTAAATACTATGTTTTTTACATTGAATATTTTTCATTTTATTAAAAATCTACTTGAAACAATTTTAAACTATATAAGGTTAAAACCTATGTTTTGTATCAAATCGCTTTTGGTTTCAATGGGAAACTTTTATGGCTAATTTGTGTTTTACATATTGAATATAAAAGGTTTTTCCTCTCTCATTGTTTGAGACCATGGATATGAAAATGAAAAAATTCTATTTAGATCTATTCCAGAGATATGGCTAATTTGTGTTTTACATGTTGAATATGAAGGGTTTTTGCTCTCTCATTTTTTGAGAGGTCATGGATATTAAAATAAAAAACTTCTATTTAAAACTATTCCAGAGATTGACTGTAGGGGCATTTACTCTTAGGTTAAAACCTATGTTTTGTATCAATTCACTTTTGTTTTCAATGGGAAAATTTTATGGCTAATTTTTGTTTTACATGTTGAATATAAAAGGTTTTTTCTCTCTCATTGTTTGAGACCATGGATATGAAAATGAAAAAATTCTATTAGATCTATTCCAGAGATTGACTGTAGGGGCATTTATTGGATATGTCACCTTTCATAAAAGATGAGATCCAAAGGCTATCTTGCCCTTTACAAACTCTGCCTATAGAACTATCAAATCACTTTTGGTTTCAATGGTTTGTTTCTTGGCTAATGTGTTTTTATCAAATCAATTGGATGCAAGTTATGTGTAGATGATGGATGATGAATGAGGTGATGTTGATCATAACCTTTACATCTATATGATAGGAAGCTTGATATACATAACAAGGTTTAGACTAGATATAATTTTATAATTTATATTAGTTGGAATATTTCAATATAACAGAGTCATCTATTACCAACAAACAGATATTAAGATATAAGTGAAAGAGACTACAAACAATGGACTATAGTACCCAAAAGGTGAGAAATTTACATTGACAACATAGAGAGATTCAACTAGGCTTGTGTGGATGACATGAAAATTACAAGTGGACAATGTATAATTCTACTTAGAAGAGTCTTTGGTTGCATGTTTAAGCAAGAAAGAGTCATTACTTGGACAATGTATAATTCTAGTTAGAAGAGTCTTTGGTTGCATGGTTAAGCAAGAAAGATTCATTACTTTCTCTATCTAGAGTAGAAGTGGAATACATAGTAGTTACTTCTTCTAAATGAATATGGAATGAATCATTGTACATTATGATAAATCTTGTATTTAAATGACATTTGATCTATGAATAATATGGAATGAATCATTGTGCATTATGAAGATTCATGAGATCCACATTTCCACCATACTATTTGCAAGTTCTATATGAAGATATATAGTCTAATAACTAATCAGTTATAATATTTGTGTAAATATGAAAATGGTTCTATGATATAAAGGCCAACAAGGGATCAAACTACAATTTTACATTTCATTCCATCAATACTATTCCTCTAAATCCTTTAGCTTTGTATTATGAAAGAAAATTTCTATATGCTATGCTATATTTGAATGCTAGATTTAAATGTATACAAATGGTGAATGGTTAAAATATTAAAGTAGAAATGGGTTGTATGTCAATTATAAAAGATAAACATCATCTGTAGAAGAAGAATTAACATCACATTCTTCATATCTCTCCAAGAAGACTATATTTATCACAATGTTTTGAGTAGATCATGAAGATAATAAAAAAAAGACATTTGGAAAAGGAAAATAAAGATCTAAATGCATATGAAAAACAATAAGGTAGTGCATAAATTCAAGAAAACAATGAAACAAAGCTCAAAGGAATACTAATATTGCAGGGGAATTTCATACATGCAATAAAAAAACCAGAAAAAGAGGGAAACGGAAAATTTCACAATCAGATATCATTGAAAGAGACACCACTAGTACTGATATATTGAATAACTTCATACATTGAACTACTACAAATGGAAATAAAGAAACAAACATCAATATACTCTAAATGACCATTCATACAATTATTCTTTTGACAGAACCCTCTATAGCCTTTATTAACTACTACCTTTGTTTAGTATTTCGCCTTACAGAAATGCAGTATATGTTTTTGTCCTAGAACATGAGGTCTTTAAGTTACCTGTTACCTTTTAGAGCCACTCCTACAAAGATCGAAAAAGAAGATAGATTAGGGGATGCATTGGGATATACTAGAAGCCAGGAACACACAAACAAGTAGCCTCAGATATGTTCATAAAAGCTACTCGAATTTGCTAGAAGGTATAGCCTCTATTAAGTAAGATGATACAAACCATATAGGTACTATAATGATACAAATAATGTGTAAATATTACTGATAGGGTATTCATACTAGTAGCTAGTTTTATTCCATGATAAATGGCATTCTATCAAGTAAGTGCAAGCTTATCATGTTACTTATGCTTATACCTGGGACCTGTAACAGTTAAAGATCAAATTAGAATAGGTTATTTATTAGGTAAACATAGGTGTAATTATGATAACATAACACGTGATCTATTATATACCTTATAACTTATCGCTGTCTACTGTTCATATATGTGCTAAGTAATTCCATGGATATCAATCATCCTAGAAAGAGTACAAGTATCACCATAATCTATAAGGTATCATAAGTAGAAATCCCATATAAGCTAGTAGTTAGTACAATGATTATCCTTATTCATATAAGCCCAATCTCATGCTTCTGCTTAACCTGAACAAGCACACATATATAACAATGGTGTTGAAGCTAATAAATAGTATAGGGTAACCAGTAATCACTTACTAATACTTATGCCCAGCTTGTTTGGCACATCTGTAACATACCCTTTACACATCTGTAGCACTCTAAGCATATCCCTAATTAAGGTGATAAGATAAGTAAAAATTCACACACTATCTGTACTAATCTAGTAACTCTAATTAGTTATGACTATTGAATCACCTTATCTACCTAGTGTAAGTTGTTTCACTTATAACAGAGCATGCTTTGTTTACACTATACTGGATTAGAGATGTACGTTATTTATGTAATCAATAAAGGTGATTTCCGATGTGCTTCTTGAGCATAATGTACTGGTATATAGTAATCAGTTACTTGTATTACTATAAGTAAGTATGAGCACCACCAAGCAATTTTAAACTAGTAACTATGGAGTTACTATTTTCGTTATTACAGTACTCTTTCCCGTCTTAAAACACACTGTTCTAAGATTAGGAAGTTAGCTCATACCCAAAACAGTAATCAATAAAGGTGATTTCCAATGTGCTTCTTGAGCATAATGTACTGGTATATAGTAATCAGTTACTTGTATTACTATAAGTAAGTATGGGCACCACCAAGCAGTTAGCCACTAGTAAGTATGGAGTTACTATGTTTGTTATTACAGTACTCTTTCCCGTCTTAAAACATACTGTTCTAAGATTAGGCAGTTAGCTCATACCCAAAACAGGGAATAGGAAGTCAGGGATGTGGAATTGGGGGGGCATAATCAAGCATTGGAAGAAGTTTCAATCTTAGGGGACACATAAAGTTGAAGGCCTGGGTTCTAGTATTTCGGTTAGCCTGAAAAATGACCCTTCGTTACACCCTTCAAAGGAGAACCCATAACATATAGGAAATAAGCAGGTATTATGAAGATATCAATATGAGTTCTTAACTGTAGAGACAAGGCACTCATGAAGATTCATTATGGCATGTACACGATCACACAGTAAGCATAACCTGAAATCATGTACTTAATAATCATACACATTAAGCAAGTAAGGTCAATCCATTGCATTTATACAAATTACCTATTCGAAATCTACAAGGTAAGCTATTCCTATAATATTATGAACATGTAAACAACATATTCCATAATCAATCACCTATGATAATTCATTTCATTGTAATATTACGAACATGTAAACAACATATTCCATAACCAATCACCTTAGATAATTCATTTTATGGTTATATTACCTGGAAATTTGCTCGGCGCAACTCTTGAGCAGCAATTCGCGAGCGCCAAATCAGCAACAGAGCAACAACAGCACCACAAAAACGAATAAAAATGAAAATCACAGCAGAACCCCACGAAAAACAGATAATGCAAACAAGGACGCACGAAAATGAAAAAAGTTCGCGGGTGATATATTTATAAAATATGAGTTCGGCCGAACTATTTTAAAATTCATTCGAACTATTGTTGCTGGTTTTCCCATCTCCGGCCAAAAATCTGTTTTCCCACGCCGTCAGTATGCCGTCAATCTAAACGGTAGAACGAGTTCGGATAAAATTTTTAGAAAGTTCGGCCGAATTATTGCTGAAAAATGTTTTCCGCCCCCAATTCTCACAAAAGTGTAACCCAACTTCACATTTTCACCCAAACATAAGAATAGAAGAAAAACATCACTAGTATTTAAGCCACAAGAATACTGTGAATGGTCTGATTATTATTGATGCTCCAGTGCTTTGAAAAAGCTTGCAGTACTCCAAAAGAAAAAAAAATCTTGATCTCAATCAATCAACATTTGATACTTCCAAAACTTAAATATTTATACAAAAGTTTACAAAAATAATTCCTATAATACAGTTTCTAACAGACATGGTATTTTTAGACTTGAAATTAAAACTCTAACTATTACAAAATTATAGCTTCGGTGGAATGCACTGTGCAACTGCAGGTGCTGATGTAGTGGGAACAGTTAGGACGTGGACCACATTTTACTATTGTGATGGCAGATGAAACTGAGTGTTGCGTTGGCGAAATCTGTTGTATGAACGCCCTTTATGCTCTTGTAGTTACAACATGATCATATTTGCACAAACACCTTTTCCCGACTTGGCCCTTGATGAATTTTTGCTACCTGAGTCTTTTCTGTTGTGTTTAACCCTTTTTGAAACAAAACAATGTAAAAACTCATATACCTGGACTTGAAATTCTATAAACTTAAATTATGAACTTCATCGCATCCATAGAAATATCACACATCACATGTTTTATAGTTTATTATATGACAAATGGAATCGGCGATACGATGCGAAGTGAGGAGGTGATGTGGCAGGGAAGGTGGGACTCGACCACATCGCAAAATCACAAATCTTAAGGTTTTGTTATGAGCACGGGTGGTAAATGATAAAAACTGTGAAGTGTGACATGCGATTGGGATCCACCAACATCGCATATCAACATATTTATATTTTACCGCACATCGCAGAGTTTAGATTTTAGGGAAATGTAATAAACATTAAAACCCGCGAAGTGCAATTTGCGCTGACTAAGGGTGATGTGACAAGATGGAGAAGGAGCCCACTGCATGGGCGAAGTTTATAAAGTGGCAAAATTTTTCTGTGGTAAGGTAAGGTTTATGAGGTTTCATAGTATATATGATATATCTATGTATTTCAAGAGGCTTAAAGTGGGGGGCGGAGTTGCTATGGT
This sequence comes from Pinus albicaulis, assembly GCA_034641835.2. Taxonomy (NCBI): domain Eukaryota; kingdom Viridiplantae; phylum Streptophyta; class Pinopsida; order Pinales; family Pinaceae; genus Pinus; species Pinus albicaulis. The sequence continues at coordinate 58,786 of JAXQQM020073189.1, read as the reverse complement.
GGGGCCAACCGCATCACAACTTAAACAAAATACCTTGCAGGCGCTTAAAAGGTAAGTTATAAATTGTGCGAAGTGCGAAAGGTTATAATCGATGATTTTCGAAGTTTATATTTTGCGATGTGCGATGGATGGTGGGGGAAAGGGTGACGCTTCAGGGGGAAATGGCCCCACTTTAACTGCAATCAGGGAATCGGGAAGGCGGAAAGTAAGTGAAAACAATGATATAGTGGTAAAAATGGTAAGTAGAAAGATAAAGAAGAAAGGTGGAAAAGGGTAAGGTTTAATGATTTTTAAAGGAAATGAAATGAAAAGGAAGTGTGGTGAGTGAATGGGTCCCACTTCATTGCATATGGCATTTCAGAAGGTTTGTAGGAGATGATAATTAAAGGATTTTGGGATTTGTCTGATGCGAAAATCAATTCGAGTGTGCGGGTCCACAAATGAAACATGGTAATGCGGTGGGGTTTTTAGGATGAGTTCCAAAGGTTTTTAAAGTAATTTCTTTGAACACCTTTTAAATTATAGTGGGTCTCTGAAAGCTTGGATAAGCCATTCTTTTCCAATTTTGACCTTTCTGACAAAATTAAAACCTATAGTACCCAACCTTATTACAAAGTATTTAATCACATTTAAATGATTTGATTAATCAAATCAAAACATACATACTTATCTCCTAATCCTACATTTGGACGTGCAAGCATACTTTTCCTAAGGTTTTAACCTTTTTTTGGAAATAATTTACAATCATGGAATATTATTTACAACATGAAAGATCTGAGATGAAATAATCAATCACCTTGAGATCCTATAGATTATAGGATCTTAACAGTAGCTTCATCCGGAAATGGAACTCTCCCTGTGTTGTACGGATTATCAATCTTGCGGACAAGACCGATCTCCCTAGTACCAAAAAAGGTAATCTAGCAACAAACAGCCAAATAAACTAATATTTCTCTAAGCATATATGATTTACAAACAACACTATAGAGATGTAAAAGACTTACTGTAGGTCCAGTGCTTGTCCGAAGTCGTTGTTGTCCCTCGTGCACTTGAAGGAGTTATCTTCGTAAACCTGCAGTCACAAACAAGCAAACATTAAATAGCACATGTATAGTAAACATCGTAAATCATGCTTATCATAGTGATCAAGGAATCCATGAAATAAACAGTTAACTAACAGCTTATTAAGAAAAATGAATTCATTTGTATTAACTTTAAAAGAAGGAAAACCTTACAACCTTAGCCTTGATGTTGAATAGGTCTTCCTGGGGTCTGAAGCAGAAATATCCTCTACTCTGATAAGCTCTGCACTCCTCCAACCGAGACAAATAGAGGTATGTGATCTCTGCTCACAAAAATATCAGTTAAATGAGTTTGAATCCCAACAACACTTAACCTCAAATAATCTAAAGCCTAAACTCCCCTTGAGGCTACCCAATGCCTCTTTTTATAGTGGAAAAGAGGAGGTTTCAGTTCCAACTATGAAGGGATAGAATCCTCCTTCAAAGGGATAAGCTCCTCACATCAAGGGGTTAGCTCCATAAGGTAAGGGATACATGAACCTCAAAAGAGCGGTTCTGTCACCACAAGATTATTTTTAGAGGCTTCTAGAATTTACTGAAAGTGATATTTTTTGAGTTTACTTGTGCCTTTTTAATCTTTACAAGGGTCCGCACCCATAACACAGAGAAAGTGCATTCAGGTACGCAGGATACATGAACATTAGGTGTGGGACCGTAGGCAAGACATAGAGAAAGTGCGACACCAAAGTTAAGGATATTTTTAGGAACTTTTCTCTGATTTTCAAGGCTTGACATGAGGAAATGATATGTTAGACTTGCAAAGGAGGAAGTATGAGTAATAATGAGCTCATACACATAGCATAATGTCAGGATGACAATTTTCAGTGTAACAGATTTCCCCCTAAAGTGCAAAGTCTGGAATAGATGAAGTTGAAGTCTGTCATATATGAAGAGTGCAGTACTTTATCATTTCAAGGATCATCCTATGGACACCCCAGTCAGAACCTGTAAAAACATTCAATGCAAAATATATATGTATAGATATCATCGCTGAGGTAGGCATTCCCATACTCAGATCAAAACTAACTAGAAACTGATTCAAACTGTTCTAATACAGGAATGATTTTGAATACATCACAGTATAGACATGTGTAGACACAGTATGGACGCAGCCATCTATTTATGAATAGTCCATTGTATAAATGATAACAAAATTCTTTGTAGCCTGGATGGTAGAAACTAGATCTAGGGTCTTGATTTCCGCATCTCGAACTAGTACGATTCTATCCATGTGAATGAATGTGTCGAAGTCGAACATGGTAGAAACCACTTGATTACCAGTCAATGATGTAAACTGTTAACAAGTGTGAGAGTAACCACCAGTAATGTCAATGGCCCTCAAAGTACCCAGTACAATCCATGAAATGTGAATGAATGAGCTGAAGTCAAACATGTCACGGAATCATTCGATCAAAGGTCAATGATGTAACCTGTCGTCGAAAGCGAGAAACCTGCCATTGAGGCATGCAGATTTCAAGGTATTGACGATTTCTAGATCAACTTCCCAGATAATGAGTTGTCGTCGATAGAAAGTGATCCGTCATAGGCAAGCCCACAACACGAAATCATATATCAAGTCTTGAAGAAATATATTGGCAAGAACTGACTCAGGGATGGTCAAAATAGATGACTGATATTTTGCAAATGAATGGTTTATTTGAACTGTCCTCTTGAACACATAACGGCACTGTAGAAGGCTTGGTGACAATTGACCCAAAGCTAATACCCAGAAACTGACTGAAAACTTTCAATATGGTTTGATTAACTATTAGGTAAAGGATTTCCCAACCCAGGTGAACAAAAGTGTCATGTTCAAGAGTGGTTAACTAGATTTTCAAAAAATAAAAATACAACAAAAAAGTCCATTTTTCTCTCTTTTCCCCCACCATTTCTGACAAGTACCTCTTTATTTTTGACAAGCTTGAGGAGGATAACATTTTCTTGTTTATAAGCTCATCCTTCAGATGAGTCCAACTTAGTTTAAGATTCAAACCCTAAGAAGGAGTGGTTCGTTCCTGTTTTGAAATTGAACAGGTCCTTTACTGTTAAATTTTAACGAGTCCAGTGTAGGAGAAACTCGGTGTTTTTCAATTTTAGGGAGTCAGAAGAAAAACTTAAGAAAACTCCGTGGGTGTACTTTTTCATAAATTTAGACTCTCGAGCCCGAAAAAGGATAAAATAATGTGGGAGAGAACTCTATTGACCATAATTAGTCAACGTATACCTTTTTCGTAAATAGTCCATTTCAATCCGTAAAAGGGGTAAACTTATACTGAAGGGATGATCATTAATTTATTTTAACGAGTTCGAATAATCAAGTGCTCGACAATCTTTTCATGTTTAGAGAGTCTGAAAAGGGCTTAAAATAGGACTCCAATGTTTCACTTTTTCGTAAATTTTTGAAAGAGTTCGAAAAAGTGATAAAAGTATGCTCTTTGTTGAAAAATGATCAATTCTCCTAAAAAATCCAATTTCTGCACAAAAACTTGAAACATTACACATACCTGTTTAAGATAAATAAAAATGCTTTCAAAAATAACCCTTTTAAAGTAAAAAATAAACAAATTAAAAATTCATTAATTCGAAAAAACTTATAAAAAGGGTTTTTCTAACTTCATTTTTACCGTTCGAGTTAAGAGTGAAAAGTAAAAGCTTTTGGGTAAAAAAGTTCCTGTGAAGATTCTGGAAAATCCGTCCGACGAAATTGAGAACCATCAGCTCCAGGTAATCCATGACCTCCTAATCTTGCATTTCATCCATTTACATTTCATTTTTAAGAGAAAAATATGTTTAAAAAATCTCCCGCGGGGGTTCGCAAGAACAACACATAGGCCCTGCGGACCTCGCACAATTAAATTTCAAATTAATTTTTCTCAATTGCCGCCCAAATTTTTTTAAATTAGATTGTCCTAATATATCTTTTTATGCATTGTAGGAGATACACGATGCTAATTTGGAGAGAACGTGAGCATGAAGACGTAGATGATGCTGCAATGCTCCATTTGCCTACAATGCAGGCATTAAGAGCACGCGATTTGTATAAATTTTGGGCCATTCAAGACATGAGGGCACAAGTAGACCTCCTAACATGGCTGGTGAACAGGTGGAACGTATAGGAAAAGTGTTTCTTTATTGGTGGCCACCGGCTTGAAATTGAGCTGGAGGATATTTATTTTTTGACTGGTTTGTCCAAGAGGGGCGAACAAATTTCTCTGTTTGGGACTAGGCCATGTGGCCAGACTGTCGCTAGTCTTCGACAAGAGTTCTGTAATGATCAGGCAGACCCCAGGGACAAACGGATTGACATAAAAACTATCATCCATCCCTTGCTAAAATTTATTGCATTTACTGTCACCAGACTGTGTGGGAGTGCAGCATTGCATGTGACTACCGGTTCCCAAATGCGCATTGTTGTAGACTGTTTTCGAGGCACCATTTTCAACTGGTATAAAGTTGTGTTGGCCAACGTAAAAGACCAACTAACTAGAGCAAAGAATGGAAAGCTAAATAACTTTGGATATGGATCCATTGTAGTCACCTTTTCTCTAGAGAGGATCCCCATGTTAGCTCCACAAAACATTCCTGTTGATGCTGGACTACCTCGAGAACCTAGGATGGTTCGTTGGGTTGCATTGATGGCCCGTCATGCTGCTGAGGGCGTCGAGGTTGTTCGATTTCCTTCTTCATATTTCCGTTGGCTGGAACGCCAAATTTTTTTTATAGAGGATTTTCCATACACCGGGATAGATTTGCGCGACGACCGTGAGATGGCTCTCTCAGTAGGGGAACAGTGGGATGAATCAGGTAAAATCATTTTCAAAAATTTCTAAATTCTAATTTTTTTTGTATTTTAATCGTCTTGAAATTAATAACCAAAAGTTTTAAATGCAGATGTGGGCCCACGGCGACCAGCCCATCTCCAGCCTTATGAAAGGAGAAAACCAGCTGCAGCCACACCAGCCCCAGCAGGCCAATCAGCAGAGATCCTGTCTGATTTAGAGCATCACCTAGAGCACCTGACTCTAGACATTCCAGAGACAGACATAGTTGATATTCCACTCATATTACAGAGATACGTGATTGGTGTCCCAGGACCTTTTAGGAGGTTCCTATGTAGGGTGGCTCGGGCAGTGGTCTCTTATCGTGATCACCACCAGTGATAGGATGATTGTGTCGTAGACTCATATTTTTGACCTTTTGTATTACCATTTTTGTCGATCATAAGGTGTTTCCAACCTATGATCGAAGATGATGTATATTTTTGAAACACTTCTATACTATGATATATCACTATTTACCGGCTATCTGTGTACATGTTATGAATGTTGTTTAATTTATTGTTTTTTCTATTGAAAATGTCGATTTATCATACTAGAAGCAACTGCATCTGCTAATGTATTTAAATGTCTTGGAATATGCTGATATACAATGTAATAAAATTCACGTTCCAAGAGACGAACTCTTAAAAATAACTGTAATAACACTGGATTTCTAATGTCCTAAACCCTGTTGAGTTGTAATACAACAAGTTCAGAATCCAACGTAACAATCAAAATCTGAATTCCAAATGATATGGATTTAGATAATAACTCAATCACTGCACTATACTCTGCAATGTTATTCATTGTTTGACCAAGGCTTACCCCATGCATGGATACTAACTCGTCAGAGGGTGAATAGATAACCCAAGCTGCGGAAGAAATGTTCCGTGTACTACGACAAGCACCATCAGCAAAACCAATGTAGGTTTGAAGAGACGTCGACATCTGCAATATCAAGAGTAAAACTCAGATAAGCAGGAATAGTGATAAAAAACACACTTCTAAACTAGGCACGCTTTTCTAATCTAAGACACACCAGCAGTAAATAAATCTAATCTAATAAAAAATCTCCACACCAAGTTTAAGCATAATATCGCTTCAGATAAAGTCCATTTCTGGGTTTATCTAAAGGGACACCGTCAAAATCTATCAGCTCATAGGCCCCTTTTGCTAGCTTTCGCTTAACAATGAAAGGACCATGCCACATAGGCACGAATTTTCCAGCTCCTAGCTTATCGTTGGCTTGATCATAAACTAAGACTAGGTCTCCTTCTGAAAAATTTCGAGGGGTAACACTTCTATCATACTGAGCTTTTACTCTTTTGACATGAGCCTCGTTTGCTATTGCAGCGTTTCTCCGATTTTCATCCAATTGAGCCAAGTACAAAAAATGTTTCTCCTCTTCAGACGTAGCTGGGAGTAACTCTATGGCTAATTTCAAAGATGGAATTTTGCATTCAATCGGCAACACAGCTTCCAAACCGTAAACGAGTTGAAAGGGAGTGAAACCAGTTGATGTTTTGACTGAGGTTCGATATGCCCAAAGTGCTGAAAATAACATGGAATGCCAATTCGTCTTGTGAATACCAATAATTCATCTGATCATGGTGACTAAAACTTTATTTATGGCTTCGACCAGACCATTGGCTTGCGAATAATATGGAGTGGAACTATCGTGACACAGGCCAAGCTATTCTGTCAGTTCAGTCATCATGACATTCCGAAAATGGCTTCCATGATCAGTAATAATGGCTTGAGGAACACCAAACCTAGCAATTATGTGATTAAATACGAAAGTTGCAGCAGTCTTGCCGTCAGCCGAAAATGTAGGCATCGCCTCGGCCCACTTAGTAAAATAATCTACTGCTAAGATAATATATGCATGCCCCCCGGCTGAGTGAGGGTTACATGTAATAAAGTCAATACCCCATTTTGCGAAAGGACCGATAACAATTTTAGGGTGAAGAGGAGCGGTTGGCGCACACATCTTACGATCAAAGAGTTGACAATTGTGGCATTTCCGGACTGCATAGATACAATATTTTAATAACGACGGCTAGAAATAACCAGTGCGCAATATCTTTTGGGCGGTGGCATACCCAGACATATGACCGCCACATGCTCCAGAATGGCAGTCATTTAAAACCTTCTCAGCTTCTTCATGAGTAAGATAGCGTCGGAAAACAGAATCCGCTCCACGACAATAGAGTGTATCACCAATAATATTGTATTGCTGGGATTGGAAACGTATTTTCCGTCGCTGAGATTGTGAGATTTTAGGCCAAAAAGATTGGGTTTGGAGATAAATGATAATATCCCCATACCATGGATCAACAGTACTGATAAGAAACAAGGATTCATCCGCAATGGGCTCCTCCGCCACAGTTTCGGTATCAGTAGAGGGGAAATCACACATCAGTTCGGCAAAAACTAAAGATTTCTTTGCCTTGGATTTTTCAAACTCCAAGTCAAATTCCTGCAGGATAACTATCCATTTGGAATACTTGCCCCCTAGCAATTGTTTGGTTAAAATGTACATCATAGGGTTACAGTCAGAAATTACTGTGGTTTTGCGTAATAAGATGTAGTGTCTAAATCTTTGGACAGCTTGAACATATGCCAAGGCCAATTTCTCCACATGTGTGTATTTGATCTCAGTCAGATGCAGATTTCGACTAAGATAGTAAATCACATGTTTAGTGTTGAATTTGTCTTCCTGAACTAAAACCATTCCAATTGTGGAATGAGAGGCGACGAGGTACAAAACGTAGTCCTGGTTGTAGTTGGGAGGATGCAATAATGGTGCATGGGTCAACGCGTGTTTAAGTGCATCAAAAGATCGATCGGTGATCTCATCCCAAAAGAATGGAATGTTCTATTTCAGCAACTGGGTAAAACCCTTTTTTATCTCGGCGTAGTTAGGAATGAACCGATGTAAAAAGTTTGCTTTCCCCTGCAAACTTTGGAGTTGGCGCAGAGTCAAAGGAGGAGGTAAATTGACAATAGCTTCGACCTTCGACGGATCAACGCGAATGCCTACTTTCGAAATAACAAATCCCAATAGGCGACCCGATTCTACATAGAAAACACATTTGTGTGGATTCATCGTAATTCGATAATGCCTACATCTCATAAAAATAGCTCGTAAGTGAGTGAGATGGTCAGCCCTATGCGATGAATGAGAAGGTGAATCATCGAGATAAGGCTGCACAATGTGCTTAATGTCATGAAATGCATAAGACGTAGCCCTTTGAAAAGTTGCTCCAGCGTTTTTCAATCCAAAAGGTAGTTTTCAATAAGAAAATGTCCCCCACTGACAAATGAAAGTTGTTTTTGGCTGATCAGCAGGGAGTATGTTTATTTGATTGTAACCAGAAAAACCATCCATAAAGGAAAAAATTTCACTGCCAGCACAATCATCCATTATTTGATCGATATAGGGGGTTGGATAATTGTCTTTAGGACAAGCTCGATTAATATCCCTATAGTCGATACATACTCGTATCGTTCTTTGTTTTTTAGTAACAGGAACAATATTCGATAACCAATCAGTTAAAGGAATTGGATAAATTAAACCTGCACGAAGTAATTTCTCAACTTCGGCTTTGATAGCAGTAGTTTTTCTAGGATGTATTTGACGTAGACATTGACGGACAGGTTTAGCATCCGGGTAAGTCTTGATTTCATGTACGACAATTGACGGATCGATTCCTGGCATTTCTTCGTAGGAACAGGAAAACACATCACGAAATTCTTGAAATAGGGCTTTATAAGTTTGAATTTCATTTTCTGTACAACAAGCACCTATATGAATGTTTTCAATTATTCTTGGCTTTATTGAAATGTCAATTGGAATCGTTCGAGAGATCTTTTCCAAATTTAACTCAGAATCATGATTTTGCAATGGATTCTATGGTTCTTTGACACATTCAACAGTAAAAATAGAAGCGAAATCATCTTCAAAATGATCCAGCTCAGGTAAAAACGAAGTTCGATGGTGTAGATCTTCCCATGGTAAATAATCAACAGACAAAAGTTCACGAACCTGCTCATCAGTATGAACAAGATCAGGAAATGTCATTGTGGCTGAACTAGATATAGAAAGTGATTCCTCATGGATCCCATTCATTGGATCAGTTTCGGTTGAAGAAGGGTCGGAAAGTGACTGTACATCCTGATATGCAATTTCAAATGGACTCAAAGGCATCATGCCATCAAATGAATCTAACTCGGAGTCGGAAGGTACGAACCAAGGATCATCAAACATAACAGTATCTGACGAAATCATATGAATAGTTGCGATAGTAGGCGATACGTTAGGAGGAGGAAAGGAAAAAGTTCCTAGTAAACCAGATTCTTTAATCAAACCTACTCCAACATCCTTGTAAGGGATAACTTCTTTACCAACGTGTTGGATTGTTTCCGTAGAGGTTGGATCAGAAGAAAAATAAGTTAACTGATCCATTGTAATGATCCTTCCTTGATGTGGAAATTTTATAAATCGAAAGACCGAAGAAACAACAACAGTCATAGCATAAGACCAACTACGACCCAGGAGAAGGCTGTAATCTAGAGGAGCATCAACCACTTCCACATCTAGATTTGCGGTTTTACCTTCGACCCCTATGGGTAAATCCTGCAAAATGCCAAAAGGGTGGAAACCTCGGCCATCAAAAGCCTTTAGAATCGTCAGAGACTGATTGAGTGTAGGAGAACCAAGTGATTTCCAACACTGAATCAACATAATACACATTGAAGCTCCCTCATCAATCACAGTCTGGAAAATTGGTCTGTTTTTTACTAACACTGGAATTTGGAAAGCCATTTGGTGAGGTAGGCGAGGTGTACTATTCTCTAAATCGAAGATTATAAGGTTTGAATCCTAAATATCGATAGCTCCTATGGCAGACAAAACTAATTTACGCTGTGTTGGGCATGAATGCAGCACTTCCAAAGCCGACATTGCTGAAGGGGAAATAGCTAAATCTTCAAAAATGTTGTAATTCTGAGCAGCTATTGCATGTGGATTGAAAGCTGATTTACGAAGAACAACTTTAGCAAGCGGTTTGATTATTAATTCTGGATTTGGTTTTTTGATTTGTAGTGGACCAGAAACAGGAGGAGGTGTAGTTGATGTGTTTGCGCTATAAGATTCTGCTTCTTTACCATCAACAGGATTCTTAGTACCATAATCCTGCGATCGCGTCGCAATCCTGACATGAGACATCATCAAAATAGGTTCTTCTGAGGCATTCGAGGTGGAACCAATCATCTTACTATCTTGAGTTTGAAAAGGATCCTTCAAGACAACAGGTTGTTGTGAACCTTTAACGAATTTTGCAACCTCTGCTCGATGTGGGCATTCTTTAGTAAAATGATCCTCGTCACGAATGTAACAAGGATAGCGAGGTTTGAGTTTTTCATCATTGGATTCGTTTTTATCAGTTTTTTCTTTTGAATTCTTTTTGTTTTTATTCTTCCCTTTCTTTTTACCACCGGATTTAGATTTGGCCGTAGATGTCTCTACGACATGAATGTCGGCAGAAATTTCCGGGGAAGATTCTCCTTTCGGGGAATCAGGTAAAGTTATAACAGGAGAAGAATTCTTTGAAGATTTCTTCTTGCTTTTAGTATTTACTGTACCAATCATACCATCAGCGGCATGAGACCCTGAAGGAGCCGCAGCTATTTGACCTTGTTTTGGAAGATCGGGGATTTTTTCATGTAAAGTACCTGACTGCGTATAAACAAGGTCAAGGTACTGAGCTTGAACAATCACTTGCTCCTCAGTAACAACTCCGGCCTTAGCTACGTCTTCAGTGATTTTGGGTAAAAATGATTTAACAAAACATTCCGCCAAAATTTGATCCGGAATGTAAACTTTCACCAAACGCCTTCTACGTATCCATTCATGAATATGATCAGAAATATATGTGGATGTGGATTGCTTTAGTGAGGTTAATAGTTTCGTGCCATTGTCGTATCTGACAGGCAACTGAAAATGAGTCAAGAAGGCAGTTGCTAACTGACTGAAATTATTAAAAGAGCCTCGTGGTAGCTCAATGTACCATTTGGCGGCAAGACCAATAAGAGTTCTTTCGAAAAGACGTAAGCGAATTGAATCATCAATTATTGAATTAGATGCACACCAGAGGTGATAAGTCATAACGTGATTTGATGGATCCTCTCCTGACTTACCTTCAAATTTTGGTATATCACTGGGCAAATTATGTGGTATTGGCGGCCAGTACGGATAATATAAAATTGGATCATTCGTAAGGCGCGTCAAATCAGGTAAATCCAAATTTGCAATAAATGGTAATTGACAGTTAGGGTTGCGAAAACCTTGAGTAGCCAAAGCAATTCCAGGAGGAGGATACCCAGGATAACTGGGAATCAGATTTGCATTAGGAATTGTGTAACCTCCCAAATAACCAGGATTAACCGGACCAAACTAGGGTTGTTGAGGTTGTTGATAAGTATAGCCAGGGTACGGTTGATACTGATAATTTGGATTTTGTGAAACGAGACTGAATTGAGGTTGTCCCTGGTACGGTTGATACATGAATTACGGTTGACTTGTGAAAATTGTATTTGTACCAGCTTGTCCCGCAGGCATCTGGACCGAAGTCTGAACTAAAGGTCCTGACTGGGGTACAGATACTTGAGGTATTTGCACGGATGCAGGGATATAAGAACTCGGAGCTACAGATACTCCAAAAACATGTGTTATAGGTTGAACAGACGTTGCAGCAGTTGCAGCAATTTGAGGCGGAGTCTGAGTTGTACTAGGCCCAGACTGCTGAACAAAGCTAGGTGCAGGAGTTTGAATAATAGGCTGGACAGGTTGTTGGGTTGGACTAGAAACCAAAGGTTGTCCAGGTTGAGAAGGAAACTGCACATTAGGCTGCATAGGCTGTTGATATTGGGATGGATCCCACACCATATTCATTCCGGGGTATTTTCCCGTAGAAGGTTGAACGTAGGGTTGATAAGTAAGTGGTAAATTTCCGGCTCCTTGTAAAGATGATTGAGCAGAAGGTTGTTGGAAACCTTGAATTGGGTACTAAACTTGAGGTTGATAACCCTGAGGCGCGTACTGAAGCTGGGGTTGATAAGGACACTGAGGAGCATATTGAGTTTGGGGTTGGCCTTGGGGTATGTACTGTCCTGAAGGTTGATAACCTTGAGGTTGTCCTCCAAAATAATATGATTCCACAGTTTCTCCTGGGAAAAATTTACCTTGAGGTTGCCCCCCCGGTGGTAATTGACTGCCTGAAGGTTGCCCCCCAGGCGGTAACTGATTACCCTGAGGTTTCCCCCCAGGCGGTAACTGATTTCCCTGAAATTTTCCTCCAGGCAGTAACTAACTACCTTGAGGTTGAGGATTCAGAATATTACCAGACATCATAAAGATTTGCTCTGTGTTCGAAATTTCAGTTTTAACTCCATTAGGATCATATGATAATACTTGTTCAATTGGTTGAGGAGCTGCTCCAGAGAAAGTACCAGACAAAGCCCGATAACCCGTAGGAACAGAAGGACCACCGTGTAAAAATGCTTCCGGTGTCTGGGAAAACATGGATGACTCTCCTGCCATAATGGATGACGAATAGTAACCTCTGGGTGTAGGATGAAATGGAATTTGAGGTGGAGAAAAAGAAAGACCCGGATTCTCTAAAAAAAAATTTAAAGATAGATACCAAGTGGTCGTTCGAATAGGGCTGTAGAAAATACATTCACGCTCCCTAAGATTTAGAGACTGAGGGGATTCGGGAAGAGATAACTCTTCATCTGGACTATTAAGTTCTTCAATAGAAATGAGGCCAGATGGAAGATCTTCAGTGACAATATTTCTTACCCTAGGTGAACCAGGATTGCTAGAAGTTGGTGTAATAAATCCTGAGGATGTTTCCAAAACAGAAGGTTCATTTTCAAGCTTAGAAATTTCAGGTTCGTTAGCTAATTCACTGGAAGGAGAAATACTACCAGTAACTTCCGAAACTGAAATTGGTTCTTGAATGTGTTATGTTGTGGGTTCTTGATGATCAGGATGAACAACTATAGATGAAGTTCAAACTTCTGTTGATCTAATTCTACCGCTACTAGATGATACTAGAGAACGCAACCCTTCAAGCTAACCTAGTGTATATTCAGGGGGTTTCCCTTGAAGTCTCCGGGATTGTCTCGGAAATTCTGCCACGATTAAATATTAACTAATCACACGCAAACAAAGAAAAATTTCAATAAAAACACCTAAAGTCTCTAAAGAAACAAACAGCTGAATCACACACTTAAAAATCTAAGAGTTCAAACCACACACAAACAGTAAACTTCCTGTACTAAAAACACTAGTTGGTGATGAAATTGCATTCTAGCTAAAGAAAGAGTTCGAGAATGCAATTCTTTTAAGAAACATGTCTTTCTTTGAACATAAAGAATAATTGGAAGAAAATATTTTTGTCTTTTCAACAATAACTCAAAATGAGACAAATTATCAAAGCTCACAACAAAATCCTTTCACTTTCAACAACTTTAAACTACAAAAACAATTTTCCTTCAAAAGAAATCTACAAATTTTTAAAAGCACTCAAAACTACCAAACTAATTTCGAGATCTAAAAACTTTAAAAATCTAATTGAATAAAAGCTTTAATATTTTTGAAGAATGTTTTACTTAGTTGTTCAGTAAACTAAGGATCTATTTGTCCAGAATAAAAAATAAATAAAAAACACTCAGATATGTTTTTTATAAAAATGAAATTCAAAACCTATAACAAAGTTTTTCAAAGATTTGTAAAGAAATAAGTAGATCTATCTCTCAATAAAGGATGGATTTCACAATCAGGCCAGACTCAGCAAAAAGGAAAAAAGACCAATGTAATTTGAGGTATTTCAAACTTCCAATGCTTTGAATCACTACAGAGACCAAATGAAAAGCAATCCAAAATGCAAAACTTCTAGAAAATCATCAAAACATAGATACTGTTGGAATTCATTCACAAAAATATTTTGACAGAAACAACGTCAATCTGGGCAGATACTAAAAACTCTAAATAAAAAATAAAGATAAACTGAAGAAAGAAATATGGAGTTTTTCAAAATTTAAACAGGGTTCGCAGGCTTACAGAAGTAACAGGTGCAGTCCTGCACTGTTTACTTAAGGAAAGTGCGAAATTGCCCGCACTGTGAAAAACGACAAAGTGCGGTCCCTAGAAAAACTAAAGAAAAACATAAAAGATTTCAAAACTTTCAAAAACAAAGAAAACCTAAGCTACCCAGGCAAATATCTATCAATCAAAAACCAGGAAAAACTTTTTCCTCAAATCAAAATAAAAGAGAACCAAAAACAACAAGTTCTTTCCCCAGCGGAGTCGCCAATTTGTTGTACGAATTAATCAATCTTGCGGACAAGACCGATCCCCCCTAGTAAAAAAAAAGGTAATCTAGCAACAAACAGCCAAATGAACTAATATTTCTCTAAGCATATATGATTTACAAATATCACTATAGAGGTGTAAAAGACTTACCGTAGGTCTAGTGCTTGTTCGAAGTCGTTGTTGTCCCTCGTGCACTTGAAGGAGTTATCTTCGTAAACCTGCAGTCACAAACAAGCAAAAATTAAATAGCACCTATATAGTAGACATCGTAAGTCATGCTTTTCATAGTGATCAAGGAATCCATGAAATAAACAGTTAACTAACAGCTTATTGAGAAAAATGAATTCATTTGTATTAACTTTAAAAGAAGGAAAACCTTACAACCTTAGCCTTGATGTTGAACAAGTCTTCCCGGGGTCCGAAGCAGAATCTCCTCTACTCTGATAAGCTCTGCACTCCTCCAACTGAGACAAATAGAGGTATGTGATCTCTCCTCACAAAAATCTCAGTTAAATGAGTCTGAATCCCAACAGCACTTAACCTCAAATAATCTAAAGCTTGAACTCCCCTTGAGGCTACCCAATGCCTCTTTTTATAGTGGAAAAGAGGAGGTTTCAGTTCCAACTGTGAAGGGATAGAATCCTCCTTCAAAGGGATAAGCTCCTCACATCAAGGGGTTAGGTCCATAAGGTAAGGGATACATGAACCTCAAAATATCGGTTCTGCCACCGCAAGATTCTTTCTAGAGGCTTCTAGAATTTACTGAAAGTGAGATTTTTTGAGTTTACTTGCGCCTTTTTAATCTTTACAGGGGTCTGCACCCATAACATATAGAAAGCGCGTTCAGGTACGCAGGAGACATGAACATTAGCTGCGGGACCACAGGCAAGACATAGAGAAAGTGCGACACCAAAGTTAAGGAGATTTTTAGGAACTTTTCTCTGATTTTCAAGGCTTGACATGAGGAACTGATATGTTAGACTTGCAAAGGAGGAAGTATGAGTAATAATGAGCTCATACACATAGCATAATGTCATGATGACAATTTTCAGTGTAACACCCTATGAGGTGCTAAGGACACCGTAGACTAGTACCCTAATCCATTGGAATGATCCCAAATATGCAACATGTTCTCTTATAAAATCTCTATGGTTGAAAATCTCAAACTGAAATCAAACCTTTCTGCACACTGAAATCTGAAACATAATCTAAAAAAAATGCTCAAAACACTAAGCTTATTTGCACAGTGATACCTACCCTATACTGATGAAAGTTATGCTGAATCAAGTAATACAAAAATGCCAATGAAGCCAGTCAAGTAGCTGCAAAAACAAATGGACAACTTGACTGCTTGTCAAAAAAATTAGAAGTATAACTTGATTATTTGTCCACATAATCAAAGTTGTGATGTGAAATGGAAAATGCTGATGTACTTGGTCCTTATAAAGAATACAAGTTTGAAAACATAATATGAAAAGAACCTCAATGTAGTCTGCTATAGGATCAATAAAAACATGATGTATGATATTTGCTTCTAGGCCTTCAATGAATAGTTGAGTATTTGTGTCCTCAATATTAAACCTTGAACCCACATGTTCAGTTTCGTACTTGAAAGTACAATCATCCTCACAATGTAATTCAAGAGGTAGTACAATTTCCTCTTGCTTAGGGGAAGGAATATTTTCCAAGAATTATTGAAGATCTTGGAAATTATAGGACTGAATTTGAGAATTCAAAAGTTCAATACCATTTTCATATCGTTCAACAACTACCTCCAGAGAACATCCTTTAACTTCAATACTAAATTTTGGGAATGATGCATGACAAACTCCATAATTTCTTAAAGTTGAACATCGTAATTTGTAAACTTGTAAAATATTTGCGAAAGTTTATATTTGGGGCAGACTTATTTTGGAGTTTCCCCCTCCTTTCATAACTTCTGTATATTATTGTTTAGGGATGGTTTGTGGATAGCTCACATTTTATGAAGCAAATGTTAAAAGAAGATAAGTGGACTAATTAAATATAATTATGTTGGATTATTAAAGTAAGAGAAAGCTTGAACAATAATTTGGCTAAGTATTGGTGATAGGTGTAGTCCGTAAACTTAAGTAGCGGTGAAACGCAACGTTTAGGCAGTGTAGCACCATGCTCACAAGTGGACTTATAGTGGCCACTACAGTGAGACCGTGACTAGGGCATTCGTACAAGCCTATGAAAATGAAGGGGCTATAGGAGTTAGAGCATATTTGGTAGACGTGCAAGGTATAACTGTGGGAGGGTCAGTCATCATAGTGGAATATATGTCAAAATCCACTTAGAATGTTTAAATGTCCAGTGTTTTCAAGAGTGCAAGTGGAAGTGGACTCATCCAACAACGAACGCCAATGGAAGTGCAAGAGTGCTTCCCACATTCCCAATCCAACAAATTCTTGTGTGGGACAAAAAAAATCCTCATGACATCTCCAATCAACACAACCTTCACTAGATGGTGATGGAAATTTACGGCTTAAATCCTCTTCTTTGTTATTGATAATGAAAACCATTCCTAATTTAGTTTTATGAATATTGTTTTTTCATGACATCTGGATATAACACAACCTTCACTAGTTGGTGATGCCCATTTACGGCCTAAATAATATTTTTATTATTATTAATAATGGCTCCCATTGCCTTGCGAATTTTGATTATCTCATTGCAATGAAATTTGATTATGCTATTTAATGGACTGCTAAAATTTGTGAATGTGAAATGGATGACAAGTTCGGAAAAAAAAAATGCATTGATAATTGGGATTAATAGATTTTGGATTTGGTCCTTCCCTCCCTACTCTAATTTTATTTTAAAAATTTACAACTTAAACATGATGATTAATTAATAGAATTTAAAATTAATTATTTTTAATTGATTATATATATATATATATATATATATATATATATATATATATATAATATATTATTTAAAATAAGAATTAAAAATTGATAAAATTTGGAAAAAAATTGTAAACCGTAGTTCACTGTTATTTGAGTATCAAATATCTTTAAAAATAAAGTAAGCCTTGAGATATAAATAAAAGGAAAGTTTTTAATGGGAATTAATCACTATAGGTTTATTATTTATCATTTTATTCTATTCTATTTAAAAAATAATTATTTTTTATATAGATTTGTTGATCTTATATTCAATAATATTATATGAGTGCAAAATTGAACTACAAATATTCTTACTTACTTTGGCTAAAAGATTAAATTATGTTCATGAATTGAAAATAAAATAAATAAATAAAACATGAATCTCTTATTTTCAAAGTTGTTTATTATATCCACAA
The DNA here is from genome assembly GCA_034641835.2 of Pinus albicaulis. Classification (NCBI taxonomy): domain Eukaryota; kingdom Viridiplantae; phylum Streptophyta; class Pinopsida; order Pinales; family Pinaceae; genus Pinus; species Pinus albicaulis. The sequence continues at coordinate 41,173 of JAXQQM020073189.1, read as the reverse complement.
AAAGTGATAATATGGATCAGTTCATTACATACATATTTCTAGAAATGCCTTTTAAGGAAAAGTCTTTATCGTCCTTCATATTTTGATAACTCTTGAGTGTTTAAAGACACCATTTTCGAACTCTGAAAACTTGAGCTAATAGGCCATCAACATCATGATTATGTTCTCTGAAAATATGAGAGGAGGAAATCCTTTTGAATGACTTAATAAACAATCTGATCCTATTCATCCAATTTGATATTGATGTAGATTCAAAGACAGATCTCATCTTAACCCACTCTATAATCACTTTACAGTCCCCATAAACATCAATATTATCAATGGTGAGTCATTTGGCGCAAAATATTACCTCCCATAGAGCAAGGAGCTCTACTCTATTTTTAGCTCCAACACCACTAGACCAACTACATGAAAAAAATGCCCAAGCTATATAACTATAAATGCCTCACTGCCACATGCCTTGAAAGATGAAGCCCCATCAAAGAAACCCATAGGGAATTAAACCATATTTCCTTAATATGACAACATATTATTGTAACCTTATCCTTTTTTGGCCTTATCTCGAGAAAATAGGCTAAAAAATTAAGGCATGTTCTCCTTATGTCTAGCATAACCTGATAAAAAATCCAAGGACTCCTTAACCTCCAGATTCCTCACATGATGTAAAAAGGAAATCCTCTGTAATCCTTAAATTCCATAAACCAAAGTGAAACAAAGTATCCAATTGAATACTTGTCCCAAGTGGCTTTTATCTTTAACAATTGTAAAACCCCAAACCATATTGAGACAACAAATGGGTAAGTGAGAAAGAGATGCACCACAACCTCCGAGTTTTTTTTACATAGTACGCACCTCCCTGGCCCGCCTGAAAACTTCTTCTAAGAAAATTTCCCCATGTTAATATCTCTTGTGTACAACCAGCCATATAAAGCATTTCAATTTTTGTGGGATCCCTCATTTCCATGTATTTTGGAACCATAACCCTTTAGATTCCAAGCTTTGTCCCTAAGAAATGTAGGGGTAAATATATTTGACTGAGCTCTAGCCTTTTAATATTTTGTTGTCCCAGGTCATGCTATCCTCATTCTCTAACAAAAGAATACCTGCAAGGCTCAACTAAAGGATATATTGGTACCATTACTCAACTTAAGGACCCAAGAGGCCAAGCTCACATCCATTCGACCAAGAGTTCAAAGCCATATTATGATTGCAGGTAACATAAATATGATTAAAGGAAAAAAGATGTATGTTATTTAAATAACTCACCATATGGGCAGATAGGGAATGATTAGAAGTCATACATTTCATGGATGATAGACTTGATATGGAATTATGCATGAATGAAATAGAATACACGTATAAACATAACATAGATATGTTACATAAATAAATTTTGATTTCATTAATATCAAAGAATTGAAAGATGCTTACATACAAAATGGAAATAAACTAGCTCTGGTGATGGTAGCTTATCTCTAAGAAGAGATGTAGCAGCTACATCCCTCTTAACTATGTTACAATGAGGCTAAAGGGCCTTTTTATGATTCAAAAATAAAGGGGAACCCTAAAAAACCAAAACCCTAACCCCAAGAGATGGAACACCAAGAGTTTGTGGGCCCCATCGGGGTTAGTTGGGAAACCAATTTCTGAGGGCCATAACATGGTCATATGATCTTCATTTGGCATGTATGATACCTCTCTATAAATTTCTATCCAAGTACTAAAATATTTGTGGCAGACCTATAGCCATTTCATTTTTTGGAACTCAAAAATTTGTTGTTTAGGGGTCAAAACAACTCTGAAAGTTCAGGACCTGAAAAACTACTAAAAATAGTAAATTATGGTATAATCAAGAAAATTGATGAAACCAATTGGAGGTCTAGGTGGAATAGGCGGGTGGCCACCAATATCCACCTGGATTAGTCCCCCCCCCTTAGGAAATAATGGTCCCCATTGCGTGCAAAGCCTCCATGAGGTGAGAAAATTTACGTTGAATGTGGTACCTCGTGAACCACATTCCCTGGTGAAGGAGTTGAATTTCTTTGACAGCTCGATATAGTTGGATCCTATACATTGTTCTTGGTATATGTGTCCATGATCCTATTATTTTTGGCTTGTTCGATAAAACTTGGGTAGAAATTTTTTGGTGTTACCTGCTCAACAACATCAGATGTGTCCAACAATAGGGGAAAGTATGGCTGCAATCGGTCCACATTGAATACTGGGTGTAGGACAAGGAATAATGGAATGTTGAGCTCAAAATAATTGTACCCTAAGCCTTAGTGATGGTGTAAGTACCATATAATAGCAAGCGAAGCTTGTGATGGGCCCCAACGAAGCACTCCTTCTGCAAATATAACCAAACTTTGTCATCCACCTGAAACTTGTGTGGCACTTGATGTTGATCATGACTTTGTTTGTACTTTGGATTTGATTTGTCTAATATTTCATGGACCTGATGGCAGATGTGTTGAATACACTCAATGAATTTTTTAGCCCTATTAGCTTCAGACTTGACATGATCCAAATCTGTATGAGTAGTTGCAAGTGATATAACAACATCAATGGGACATAGCACCACTGGAATCATAATCCCACCTTAAAGGGGCTATGACAAGTTGAGATATGGAGAGATATGTTGTAGTTGTGTTGGAAATAGGGGATTATTTCATCCCATGTGCATGGATTCTTCGAATTTTACATGCACAAGATGTGCACAATCATCCTATTGATGACCTTTGTATGGCCATCAGTTTGGGGGTGGAAGTTCGTATAATTAGTGAGCTTCGTATCCAACCAACACCAGAGGCTTGACCATAATTTACTTAGGAACCCATTGTCCCAATATGATATAATGGACTGTGGGATCCCAAATTGTACCAATACTTGTTCAAAGAAGAGTTTGGTAGTGGCTTCTGTTGTGATGCTCTTCTTGCAGGTCCCCATAATGGTCATCTTAGAGAACCTGCCAATGGCCCTGAAAACACAGTCATTTCCATGCTTGGTAGAAGGAAGGCCCTACATGTAATCCATGGAGATGGATTCACATGGCCATTTAGGAGTAGGCAGAGGAGTATACATGCCTTGATTTTTTATTGTAGGTTTGGAAATAACGTAGGCAATGCAGGATTTGATGTACTTCCCAACATCCTATCGAAGTTTTGACCAATAAAAATACTTTTACAGTACTACCACTATCTTTTCTACCTAAAAAATCTAGTGACCTGACTATAGTGTGCCTTCCAAATCATCTTAGGATGCTCGCTTGAAGGAACATAGAGGTGTCCCAGGTGGCATAACAGTGCGTCTTGGAGGTGAAAGTATGGAAATTTCTTACCTTCCAAGAGAAGATGGTATGTGGTTTCGAATTCTGGATCACTATTGTAAAGATGTAGCCATCCCGATGTCTCATGGCCATAAGAGTCAAGAACAGTGGTAAGCGCCATGACCGACGATCGGTTGAGGCAGTCTGCAACATTATTGGTGTTTCCCTTATCATAGTTAATTATCAAATGGAACAGTTGCAAATATGTGGACCATTTATGATGGAGATCATTCTGCAACTTCCCTTGTGTCTGTATGAACTATAGGGATTGGTGGTATGTGTGGATGAACATTTTCTTCACCATAATGTAATGCTTCCATTGTCGGCATGCCTGCACAATGGAATACATCTCTTTGTCATAGGTGGGATGCTTCCAGATTGTATCTGAAATTGTATCACTGTGATATGCCACTGGATTCCCCTGTTGGATAAGGACTGAACCAACAACATAGTCAGAGGCATCTGTCTAAATTTTAAATGGTTGTGGCAGGTCTGTTAATGTGATCACTGGTGCAGAGGAGAGGTGATGCTTCAACTCGGAAAATGCCTTTTGTTGGGATTATTACCAAAAAAACTTGTATTTTTCTCCACCCTTGGTGACTTGACTCAAAATTCAAGTGATATGAGAGAATCCAAACATGAACCCGCGATAGAAATTGGCAAGACCCAAAAAACTACGGAGCTCAATTAGAGTGGTTGGGGCTAGCCAATCCTGAATAACTTGTAACTTGTGTTATCACCAAATTGTACTTGATTCGCTACTCATCAAACAACTCAATGTAACGGTTTCAAACCACTTCTAACTGAATATTAGCCTCTTCATTTTGAGAGGGCTCTCTTAATGGGGTTTATCATTTTGAATAATGATAGTATTAGATGGCTAACTTTATATAAATTGTAACTTTTTTTTATGATTGCAGGTTGAAAAATGCAGGCTTGCTACCATTGAGATTATGGAGTCAACAATTAGTAATTTCAATGACAGTGGTTCTTTACATGGAAGCTGAAGTAGATAAAGGTCTTTAACAGAGGAAACTCACACACAAAACATAGGAAAACACAATCATTTCATCACTAAAGGAAGTCAGAGCATAAAATTATGAATTCTGAGTAGAGATGAAATCTACTGCAAGTGATAAAACATAAAGATATAGATCAATAAGACATCAAAAATCTCATGAGAATCTCAGGTCTGTCAAGAAGAATATCACTTTGTATTATTGATATTGGTCAAAAACATAAAAGCAACAGTTTGGTGCAAATGTTCTCCAACCCTTTACTACTTAGATGTTTTGTATTTAAATATACATTCTTTACAACAAGGACGATCTTCCTAGTGGCTAGATCCTCGAATTTTCCTATGACACCTTTGATAACTGAAATACATAACTTTCAATAGAAAACTAACAGCTACCCTTTAAAGAAACCATCTCCTAATAGGACTCTAACTCCTATTTATTGCATTTCTTTATCCTATCTGTAAAACAGTTACATGATGGTTACAAAATAAATATCCCATACTTGAGAGACACATGACCAAATTCACCTCCACTTTACATATTTAAAACTTCCCTAGATTTGTGGTGCATAACCCTGTTTTTTAGGAATAGATGACCCTTGTCTTCAACGCTGTTTTGACTAATGACCTGGTTGCATGACACTCCCTTTGAGTCATAAATATCTACTGATAAGCTCCCTTTTCATGCTGGAAGACTGCATCTAGAAAAAACTGCTTTTAAGATGCTCAAAACCTCCAACAATTGCTCACTATGAAAACAGGACAGTTTTGTAGCAAGTTTTGGTAGCGTGGAAAAAGTGGCTTCTACATCCATTTACTTCACTTCTTTGCTGTTCCATCATGTTAATCAAGTCATGACACCTTACCACCATGAATCCCTCTCCTTAAAACATGCAAAAAATTATTTTAAAAGCAAAAATACACCTATAGTTTTTTTCGTAGTGTATTTCTGGCTTCAAGCCTGAGGTGCACTACGAAACTGTGTAAAAACCCAGAAATTGCCCCTTTCCAAATTGTCTTCAAAAACTGACCTCCAGCTGCAAAAATTTGATTTTTTGCATGTTATGGACCTCCTAAGGAATATCTCATCTCAAATTACAATTCCTATGGTATTTCTTCCTCATTTATGATCATTTGACTTATAGGTTCTTCCACCACAGTCATTTTCAAACCTTTCTTTTCCAGCCCTTCATGAATCAGATCCAATTGCTCTTGAAGATCTTTCACTTGGTCCTTCAATGTCCTATTCTTGGATTGCAAGTGCAAGTTTACCTTTTTGATGTGCTTTATCTCTCTTCTTAGTGGCTAAGTCTACTTTATCAGCTTTTCTGTATTGTCCAAGTATTTGAGCCACTTGTGACTTGATCTTCCCATATTTTCCTCATTTGTTCAAACTGAACCCTTTCAACTCTATGCTTCTTTTCCTCTTTCTTCAAGACTGGTATCTCTTCCTTTGCCTCTTTCAACTACTCCTTAAGGGTTTCAACTTTTGATTTTTTAGTGATTTTCTCTTTACCCTTATTTTGTTTGATGACTAACTCTTCTTTTATAGGTGAGGAGAGGTCTATGATGCTTGGTGGTGGTTGAGCAGTTTCACAGACCTTTTGAGTCTCTTTGCTACTTTCCATGACCTTTCTTGCATGTCTGGTCATTGGCTTTCTAGGTTGAAACATGAAACCAACATCATCCCCTACAAACTCTAACTTTTTGGTTGTCTTGCCTCTCTTTAGATTTCTTCCTCCATCTTCAACATATTCAGCTTGGACAATGGGAGTTTCTTCAATGTCAATTGCATGCAGGATGTCCTCTAAGCTACCCTTAACCACTATTTGGATCCTATTAACTCTCTTTCTTCTATGTTTATTGACTATTTGATTATGTTTGCTCACTATTTGCTTCTGTTTTTTAGGTGTGGTTTTAGGTGTGTCATTCTTCTGCAAAATCTCTATCTCCATGCTCATTGGTCCTAGTGGGGATGATCTATTTTCCCTTCTTCAATTTCCTCTGCCATTGTTGGTGATGAAATACTTCTAGGTTTTGGAACTCTTTTAGGAGTGATAGCATCAACTTCAAAACCACTCATAAACAAAAAGGATGTGCAATCTCTGCCTAATCTCTTCAACTCATCTAACACCAACAACTTAATCAAACCATGGTGAAAGAGAGAAGTTTCATTGTCTTATGTTTTAACTTGGACATTATCTACCATTTTACCTGGAATATTGTATAAGTAAAAGGGCAAGTCAAGAGACCTCTTACAAAAACTCGGGCAAAAGCCTAAGGTGGTAGGCGTAGACCATGTGAAGCCTTCCGTCACAGGTGAAGTACTTCTGAATAATCATCAACAACTTTGAATAGTTTTCCTTCATGAAAATCACAGGGATGGAATTTGTAAGATCAATTTCACTATGCTCTGGCTTGATGAACTATTTTCAATCCTGCATGGTGAACTTGATGCCTTTAAACCACTGTTCCCCTCCTCTAGGGATTACTGTTGTTGCTGAAATGTTGTCTGGTGTTATTGTGAGGTTTAGCATTCCCACATTTGAATTTGTTCCAGTGAAACTTTTAGCAAAATCTTTAGAAACCTGTAGATGACATCCCTGCAGCCTTCGACAGAATTGTAAACAACCTATTCTTCTGAATGCCTCCATGGTAGTTGGGTCTTCATTTAGCAAATTCATGTCCATGGGCTCATGCCTGTGGCAGTGACCACCTTTGTTGGTTTTCTTCCTTGTAGCCATGGTGGTTTTCTATCTTCTCAGCCTCGCTTGCTTGGTGACACCTGCAACCTTTGAATTTTCCAGCAACCTACTTGGCTCGATGAAGCAGCTCTCCAAAACTCAAATTTCATGCAAAGATAAAGCAGAGTATGACAAAAATACTAATTGGGTAAGGTTTTATGGTTTGGATGACAACTCATGCCTTAATCATGACACATGTATGCTAAAAATGGTAATGATGACCTCAGACATGACCTTGTACTTTTGAATTAACCCTAACAGACTCGAATGGCCTTTACAACACTGTTACCGATGAAATAGGTAACCGCACTATTACCTACTTTTTTTTGGTAGCATAAAAAGCACTCGATTTTGAAAAGTGGTGATGCAAAATCACCTTCTTCTTTTTTGGAGCACATTTTTGACACTCTAATATTTTTATTTATGAAGTATGAATATTTGTTTTAAAATGTTAGTGATTTTCATGCTAATTTTGAAACGTATTGATGTAGCATCAACTTTTTTTTTTTTTAGAGCGGTGATTTTCATGCTAATTTTGAAACGTATTGATGCAGCATCAACCTTTTTTTTTTAGAGTGGTGATTTTCATGTTGGTAATAAAACACAAAACTTAGATAATATATATATATATATATATATATATATATATATATATATATATATATATATATATATATATATATAAATAATAAAAAAAAAACCAATAAAAATGTATAAAAAACAAATTAACTCGTAAAATAAAATTTAAACAAAAATAAATAAAAAAAACAAAAAATATTCGAAAATTATATCAAAAGAAATGACAAAATTTGAAAAAAAACCACTAATTTAAAGAAAAAAACAAAATTATCCAAAAAAATTTAAAAAAAAACATCAAAAACATTTTTCTAGAACATTAAAAAAAACCATATAATTAAAAAAAAAAAAAAAAATTAAATAGAAAATTTAAAAATAATTTAAATTACAAAATTAAAATTTAGATTAAAAAAATAAAATACAAAAAAGAAAAAATTAAATTTAAAAATTTAAATTAAAAAAAATAATAATAAGAAGAGAAAAAAATACAAATTTTAAAATTAACAAAAAAAAACAAATTAATTAAAAAAAAACAAAATTTAAAATTTAAAAAGAAAATTAAAATAAAAGAATTAAAATAAAAAAAACTATCATTAAAAAACCAAAAAAAATGAAAAAAACCACCTGCAAATAATTAAAAAACAAATATCCGTAAATTTACTGTTTGCTTTTTTAAATGAAACAATTTATAAATTTTAAAAATGAAAAACTAAATAAACTAAAAGATTTAAAAAAAAAATTTAAATTAAAATTTAATAAATTTAATAAATAAATTTTAAATTTTAAAAAATAATTAATCTAAAATATTAAATTTAAAAACAAAATTAAAAAAAAAACAAAACAAATTAAAACAAATTAAATTTAAAATAAAAATTTTGAATTAAAAAAATAAAAATTTTGAATTTTTTGAATTTAAAAAATAATCAAATTAAAAAAAAAATATTAAAAATAAAAAAAAATAAAAAATAAAAAAAAGAATTTTTTGATCGTGGTGGCGCCGCCAATCGGCCTCCCGCCCAGGTGGCGGCGGAGGCCGGCCGTTGGGCGGGCGGGGAGGCTGCATGCAGCCCCCCGCCTGCCCAGCAGCCGGCCTCCACTGCCACCTGGGCGGGAGGCCGATTCCGGGAATCACCCTCCCGTCGCGGGAGGCCGATTCCGGGAATCGCCCTCCCGCCGTGGGAGGCCGATTCCGGGAATTGACCTCCCATGGCGAGAGGGCGATTCCAGGAATCATCCTCCCGACGCGAGAGGCCGATTCCGGGAATCGCCCTCCCGCCGTGGGAGGTCGATTCTGGGAATCGCCCTCCTGGGGCGGGAGGCCGATTCCGAGAATCGGCCTCCTGCCGCGGAAGGGCGATTCTCGGAATCAACCTCAGGGCGATTTCCCGAATCGTCCCCCGCGAGTGCGATTCCCGGAATCGGCCTCCCGCCCAGCGGCCGGCCTCTGCCGCCGCCTGGGTGAGAGGCCGATTGGCGGCGCCACCACGATCAAAAAATTCTTTTATTATTATTATTATTATTATTATTTTAATAATTTTTTTTTTTTTTTAATTCAAAAAATTTAATTTTTTTTTCTTTTTAATTTAATTTTTATATTTGAAATTCAATTTGTTTTAATTTTTTTTGTTTTTTTTAATTTTATTCATTTTTTTGTTTTTAATTTTTTTTTTCTAAATTTTGTTAATAATTTTTATTAAATTTTGTATTTCTTTCTTTTATTTAATTGATTTTTTTTTTCATATATTTTTTTTTTATTATTAAATTTTATGTTTAGTTTTTTCATTTAATTTTTTAAAATTTAGTAAATTTTGTTTTGTTTTGTTTTTTTTTTAATTTGAATTTAATATTTTTTTAAATTTTTTATTTTTTTATTATTATTTTTTTAATTACATAAAATTTTTATATGTTTTTATTTCAATTAAAATTGTGTATTTAAAATTAGATTTTTTTTTTTAATTAAACTTAATATTTTCAAATTAATTTGTTTTTTTATTTTATTTTTTATTTAATATATTTTATTTAATTTATTTTTTTCAATTTTTCAATTTTAATTGATTTTTAAAGTTTTTTAACTTTTTATTTTAACAATGTTTTATTTTTTTTTCTTTATATTTAAAATTTATTTTTTTATTTCAAAATTTATTTGTTTATTCATTTATTTATTAATTTTTTTTTTTTTAAATTTAATTTGTTATTTTAATATTAACATTTTTTTAAATTTAATAAAATCTAATATATATATTTTAATTTAAGTTCATATATATATATATATATATATATATATATATTATATATATATATATATATTATTTTTTATAATTTAAATTTAATTTGTTAAACACCATGTTAAACACACATGGTGTATGAGAAAGAAAGATGAACACACACACCAAGACTCCTTTGAAACAGAATGATAAGCGTATAGCTCTTATATTCCATTATCTGAAAGTCATTGTACATTTATAGTACAATGGTGTGACTCTTGGTTTTTCATTCCAAGGTCACTTGGACTCCATTGTGACTTTTCGCATTCCACACCTACCCATGTAGGATTAGGTGTTCCAACATCCCCCCTTAATCCAAAGGGGTATGTGTGAGTCCAAGAAAAGAGTTGTAATACAAATCTCCAAAGTATGCATGGCAGCACTTGGGCTGAATCAACTCTCTAAAATGTTGGAAAAAAGAGGTGGTTTTAGGATGACCACAAACACTGGAACACAATACTTGTTGCAGTTCCCGGAACTCTTCCAAAACTGGCAAGAAGCTGAAGGCTTCTGCTAGAGGAATTATCCCTCATAAAAAAGGGAGACCTTCAACCTAAAAGAAGGGAGGTCTACTACCTGTGATGGTTTTAGGATTACCAACAACTCTGGAATGCTTTGAAGCATTTCCTGGAACTCAACCAAAGCTGGCAAGAAGCTGAAGGCTGCTAAGCTGAAGGCTTCTGCTAGAGGAAGTGTTCCTCATATATGAAAGAGAGACCTTCGACCTAAAAGAAGGGAGGTCTACTACCTGTGATGGTTTTAGGTTATCCACCAACCAAAGATGATGGTTTAAGGTTGTCCAACAACCGAAGCTATGCTCATGGGCATCTGTGTCTCTGGCTACATCTCTGAATCTGGAATGACGAATTGTGGCTCAAGCTCGTTTGAACTGCTATGTCTCTGGCTAAAAATCTGAACATGGAATGAGAGATTGTGGCTCAGGCTCGCTTGATCTGATGTCGAAGCTTGTACATGACCACCATTTTCCCCCCTGTCAGGGACAAGGTGAGATGATGGTGAAAACTCAACTGCAAGTTTGTTCAATATCCATGAACAAGTTCTAACATGTGTCGTAAACATCTTCTTGGCTGCTGATGCCCATTGCCAAGAAGCGATCCATCCAAGATGAATCTTGGTTCTTGCAGGAGGCTTGTTTTTGAAGCATTTGTCTAAAGAATGACTATGCCGACCACAGTGCTTGCATGGATGAAGATCAAAACAGTGATCTTTCATATGGCCAACTCGATCACAGTGTTGGCATTTTACAATCTGTTGTGGAAGTGGAACAGGATCTGGAACAGCTGCAGGTGAACTGTCATACAAGAATCCGGCACTCTGAAATATGATGGGCTTTGTGTAGTTTGGAATATGAAAGGACACATCCTTGTCATATCCAAGACCAGTTCTATGCTTGTTGTGGACATTGAATGAATGAGGTTATCCAACAACACTAATATCTCATTGATTTTAGCCATTTTCAACAACTTAGGCTAAAAAATGAAAAGGTGTCGGCTACAACCGAAAATGCACCCGTTTACAATGTGATTCAACAAATACAAATGATTCTAAAGAATTCTCAAAGTACAAAGTGTGCTCCTCAAATGATTGAGGGCATCAACAATCCAACAACTCAAATTTACTTCAAGTCTTGAATGAAGATGAAAATCAATGTCAGTTCAATACATATCTCTGCAAAATATGTGCAGCTGAAAACACTATGCAGCTGAATTTTTCTTCTTCAAGGAGCTGTTTGACGCCAAAAAAACTCGTCTTCAAATGTCAATTTCTTCAGAAAATCACCCTTCAAATCAATGCCACAAATCACAATGCAAATCTGCAATTTTCTCTATGTATTTAGTCCATCGGCTCACATGTCATTTCCTTCATTTCAGCTTTTCATACTCTCTCTTTTTCCTCTCTCTCTGCTGTTTTTTTTTTTTTAAATAAAAATTATTTAAAAAATAAATTAATTGGGATTAAATGAGAAGGAGGAATTGTAGCAAAAATTAAAGTGGGAGGGGAATTTAATAATGGAGGAAGGGATTTTAAAAAGGAGTGAATTTAAATAAAATTAAAAGTTGATTTAATTATAAATTGAATTAATTTAGTGGGAGGGGAGGGAACTTTATAAGGAGGGGGGAAGATTTATAAAAAATCGATTTTTAAAATTGGAAGGCCGAATGGGGGTTATTTAATTAAAAACGAATTTAAAAATGAGGGGGGTTATTTAATTAAAAACGAATTTAAAAATGAGGGGGAGGGGGGCCCGAAAGGGCATGGGAAAGGGAGGTGGAGGGACGAGTGTAGTGGGTGAGTGGAGGGTAGACGCAGCGTTTGAGAGGGCGGATTGTGAGTTGGGGTAGGAGCGATGGTGTATGGAGATTCGAGCGGAGGCGACAAGTGCTGTAGCGGATGACAGTGAGCAGAGAGCGTAGAGGGGGCGCAGCCGTGAGAGAGAGTTGTGAAGCCACGAGGGCGGTGAGGTGAGGGATGTGTGTTGAGTGGAGGAGCGTATGCGCAGAGAGGAGTGCGTTAAGTGGAGGAAGGCGCGTAGGTTACTGTGAGGAGGACTGAGGGGGGTTGTATTGCAGAGAGGAGTGCGAGCGTTTAGTGGTTGAGTGTTTTTGCAGGGCCAAAAGGCTAGGTTAGAAGCGATAATAGCAACGATTTGGGAGCGTTGTAACGTGTGGGTCGAGCGAATGGGAGGGGGTCGAGTGTGAAGAGGGGTAGTTAAAGAAGGTAGGGGATTGCGCAAGGGATTGCGGAGATAGGGAGGTCGACAGGTAGAGAGTAGGCGCTGTATGTTTTGCTAGTGCGTAGGGAGAGTATTTTATTATTATTATTATTATTTTTTTTTGTTGTGTATGAGTATGGGAGTGAGGGGCCGTGTAGGGCGTGAATCAATTTTGCAGAGTAACCTTGCCTTATGGAATGAGGGGATGGGGAATCGATAGAGGAGGGGAGTTGTAGAGTTGGAGGGGCGAGGGTAGGGCCGAAAGGCCAAGGGCTGAGTAGGCGGCTGTTGCAGAATTTATTTATTTATTTATTTTTTTATAACAGTAGAGAGTAGACTAGCAGAGGATAGTAGAATTTTTTTTTTCAGATGTATAGCAGAACAAATCCAGCAGCAGCAAAAAGTGCAGAAATGAGGGCAAATTCAGAATTTTAGTCTTCAAAACAACAGATTTTTTCAAATATACAACAATCTACTCCATTGCAGAATTTAATAGTATTCAGAAACCCAGAAACTTGCAGAGATTTTTCAATGAAAAACTCAGAAATTTTTCTCTCAAAAACCCTCTTTAAACAGTGTTCCAGCAGCTCTTGAAAATGCAGATTTTAATAAGCAGAAATTGCAGAGAAAAATTAGAATGAAAACCTTCAGATGGGCAGTGCTGCCTTTCTTCAAAGCCAATGCTTGAATGCTGCCAATTTCTGAATGCTGGGATTTTGAATGCTGCTCCTCTTCAAAACACTTCTGAATGGCGGAAAAACACAGTGAAACTACAGTCTGCAAAAATATGAGAATTTTGCAAAGATGTAGAGCCATAAACACTGACACTCAATTTGGAAGCGAGACCGACAATTTTGCTCACGATACTCACCTCACTTTCGCCAGAAACACACATGAGCATATAGAAAAGATAGTTGCACACACACAAGAGACTCAACACAATGAATGATAAGCGTGTAGCTCACTTATTTTCCATTATACAAAGATGTACATTTATAGTACAATGGTGTGACTCTTGGTTTCACATTCCAAGGTCACTTGGACTCCATTGTGACTTTTCGCATTCCACACCTACCCATGTAGGATTAGGTGTTCCAACAAATTTATTTTTTAAAATCTATTTGTTTTTTAATATATATTTTTTTAAATTTAATATTTTTATTGTATTTTATTTTTCATTTTTAATTAATTTTTCATTTTTTTACTTTTAATTTCAATAATGTTTTTGTTTTTTTTTTTTAAGTTTTAAATTTATTAAAATTTAATATATTTCTTTAAATTTAATTTGTTGATTTAATTTTTTTTTTTTTTTAATTTAATAAACATTTTCTTTTTCTTTTTTAAATTTAATTTCTATATTTTATTTTTTATAATTTCTTTCTTTTTTTAACTTGTTTTTTTTTTAATTTAATATTTTTATTTTGTTATTTTATTTTATTTTTTTATTTCTATATATTTTGAAATTTTAATCTTTAAATTTTTTATTTTTATTTTTTTCTTCTTAAATTTTAGGCTTTTTTTTAATGTTTGAATTAAAATTTTTATTTTGTTTTTATTTTTATTTTTTTATTCTATATATTTTTAAATTTTAAGCTTTAAAATGTTTTTATTTTTTAAATTTATTTTTTTTCTTAAATTTTAGGTTTTTTTTAATGTTTGAATTTTAAAAATTAAAAAATGTTATTTCTATTTTTAAAAATGTCAAAAATATGACACAAATTTTTTTTTTTTGTTATTCGAGCATCAACTGGTTTTGTTTTGAGGGTGTTTTTTCAATCCTTTTTTCAAGAAACAATTTTTTTTTTAGCATAATTTTATAAAATGTTGAAACTTGACCTTAAAAAAAAACCAAGTGCGTTCTGGAATACACTTTTTTTTGTTTTGGGGGTGTTTTTTCATGTTTTTTGAGTCTTTTTGGGCTAGAGTTCCCGTTTTGAGGTCAGGTTACCTATTTCATCGGTAACAGTGTTTTACCCTAACTCTTCCAATCATGAAGACACTTCGCATCGAGTTTGACAAGACAGACAGGAAAACAATTTTTCATAGCTTAGCTAGTTCATTCTCTGACAGTTTCACTACAAAACTATTAGGCAGTTTCGTAGCGAAAACTGTTGTTTTGCAGTATAAAATGCTACAAAAAGTTGTAAAACTGGCTTATCTGTCATTTTTCAAATTTAAACGCTTAGGAAATGAAAACTGATAGCAAATGATGACTGATGGGACATGACATGACCTAAATGGAGGTGAATTGAGATAAAATGGAAGTGGTCTTGAACCTTAGGATAGGCTAAATATGTAAGAATGAAATTTTCCTATACCAAATTGAGACCCTTGATAAATGAACTGTATGACCATGTCAAGTAATGTTTCACAATTTTATGAGTACATCTTGGTTGGGTCCACATGCACACCACACTCATCAATTATGTAACCTAGATATTGAACCTGGGTCATATCAAAAGTGCATTTCTCCAAATTGGCACACAATATTTGTTGTCCCATGGTTTGGAGGACTTGTTGAATATGGTGTATGTGATCTTCCCAACTCTAGCTGAAGACCAAGATGTCGTTTAGACACACTACCACAAAAGAGTTGGTGAAGGGCTGCAATATGTCATCCATCAACCACATGAAGGTTACAGGGGCTTATGTCAACCCAAAAGGCATTACCAACCATTTGAAAAGGCCCTCCTTGGATTTGAATATAGTCTTCCACACATCGGAGGGTTCGATTTGTACCTGGTGATAATTGGACTTCAAGTCAATATTGTTGAAATATTTGGCCCCCTTGAGCTGGTCCAGAAGGCCATCAATCCATGGGATTGGATACCTATTCTAGATAATGATATTATTTAGTGTTTGATAGTCAATATAGGGCCTTCAATTTCTGTCCTTATTTTGTACCGACACGATCGGGCTCCCACAGGGTGATGAACTTGGCCTGATGTTCCCTTTCTGCAATAACTCCTAAATTTGTGTCTTGATTTCATCATTCTCCATAACATAGCGTCGATATATTGGTCCATTGGATAGCAGCGCACTCGAGGTCATATCGATGGAGTGCTTGACATGACAGTGTAGGGGTACCCCTGTGGATGAGGTGAAGATGCCCCTTTACTTCTCCACAACCTTTTCCATATGCTGTTGTTGTGTGGAGGAGCCCTATATGGAGGTTGTGGATTTGGCCACAATCTTCCTCTTTCTCTGAGGGCGAATCATAAGGAAGAAAAATTTCCTAGTCTGGGAAATGATCTTACTACATTGTTTAGTAGAGATCAAAGAAAGGGTGGTAGGTGATGCTACCTCTGCTATCCTGTACAATTTTTGACCCAAAGTAATAATAACATAACGAGGTCTAGATTCATATACAAATCGACACTTCTATAGGTATGAATGACCTAATAAAACATCACATACTTCCAGAGGGTAAAAAATGCACAATATCTCATCTATAAAGGGCTTGACACTATAAGGCAGGTGGCACTGCTAGCTAACACGGATATCTCGCCCTTGGTGGAGCCACTTGATGGTGTATCAATGTGGGTGTGACGCTATTGGCAGCTTCAATATCTTAGTGACCTAAGTTGAGATCATGTTCTTCTGGCATCCACTGGAAATAATGAACTGCACCAGCGAACCCTTCACCCACATCTACGAGTGGAAGAGGCACTCCCTCGCCTTTAGATCCTCAACTTCCTCCTTTTAGAGCTTGGTGGTGGCTACTATCACAGTGGGTTCAATGTCATGGATCTACTTTCCCTTGTTAGGTTCTGGATAAGAACTAGAGCATGCATGCATCTTTGAATATTTTAGCTCGACCACCTCTATGTGCTTCTTGCAACATTTGTTCGTGTTGTGAATGGGAGTTTTATGGAACTTGTTGGGTGATGGTTTTGTACACTTTTCCTACACTTATCTTCCTTATTTTTCTTCATAACCATAACCAATGGGAGTATCTTTACCCCTTTTTCCTACCTTTTTACCGTATCCTATGCTCTTTCACCTTGATTTTGTTACTTTGCCAATTCACCAAGTATTATGATCTATTATACCTTTTTATGACTAATTGATGGTGAATATTTGGAGAAGGTCAATGGTCTTTGTGTTGTCTTTTAAGATGTCAAATATCCCAGACACGAAGTTCACAGGAGTAGTTCGGATGGTGTTGTTACATCAAAGCGATGCTGTTACACCTTGTTGTTACAGACCCGCCAACAAACTGCTGTTACACTCTACTGTTACAGACTCGTTGGAAAACTGCTGATACAGTTGTACCGTTGACTGCTCTTTTCTATATTGTTGCTGATCTGTCCTCTGGCGGTTGCACTACAACTATGTTTTCATTATGATAGCTATAGGAGTTGTTAACATTGTATTTCTTGGATAACAACCTAAGGGCAGTTCCAATTGTAATATTTTATTTTCTAATCAGAACTTTATTAGGAAGTGGTTATAACTGTATGAGTTCTATTTTGATTAGCATGAGAATCGTAAGATTCTCATGACTGATCTATCCCTATATTTTCTGTTGTAACCACTATATATCTCTCGGCCCTAGAGGTCGAGAGGTTCGCGGAGAACAACGTTGTTTTGGCTCTGAAATTGTGTTCAGATTAATACAGATTATCATGTGATTGATGTTACATGCATGATTCTATTTAGTTTCAGTTAAATTTCCTTCTCTACTTGTGCCCTGCTAGGGAGGAAGGGCCCTCCTTCTTAGCAGGGATTCAGTGATTAAAGTAGCTATGTGTATGTAATTTTATTTTAGTTTATGGATCATTAGAGTGTTGTTGCTGTTGTTCACCTGAGAATATATCTGCTTCAATTTTAATACTTTATATGTTGTTACACATGTGATAATAGAGATACTAGCTGGGTACTGATTGTGTGGCAAGCTAGACAGATCAATTGAAGTGTGATTTCAATCTTGTGCATTCTTTTATTTCTGCATGTGTGATTTATTTCCAACATTTACTTCAACAACTATTTCTTTTCTTTGAAATTACTTCTGGTTGGTGTATCGGCACAGACAGTGCAACTGCCATTGGAATAACCAGAAGTCCCTAGATTGATAATTAAATGTGTGTTGTTCAGTCATTTAATAATTGATTTATATAGTCCAATGTTTTGGCACCATTTCCGGGGATGGCACTGATGATCCAATCAATCAGATTTGTTTCTAGGAAGTGCAATTTCCGTGTGTTTTTATAGTGTCTGTAACAACAAAATGTTCAGGTAGTAAGACAAGAGGTAAGAACCTGCACAGCACTCTAACAGGCTTGAGCGGGCTCACCAATGTCTTGCTGGGACACTTAAGAATTGAATTTTGGGTGCTTTTTTTAGGGTGCCTTCAGCTATACAGTCATTGGGCGGTAAGACGAGAGGTAAGAACCTGCACATCGCTCTAAAAAGCTTGAGCGGGCTCACTGCTGTAGAAACTGAAGCACTTATAGGATGAATTGATATGCATAGGTCCCATGTGTGTCAGTAAGAAAACTGTTATAAAATTAAATATTACAGAGCAATGAAACACATAAAATATGTGGAAAACACAAGCACACAAAACACATAAAAACAGAGAGACACAGATATACGTGGTTCACCCATTTTGGGCTACGTCCACCCCGAATAGTCAGTCCTTCCTTTATATTATCCAGCAAAATGAAGAGACACAACCTACAATAGATCCGCTGTAATATCCTATATTCTCTCTCACAGTCTCCCTCTCTGTTTCTTGCTCTAAGAATATGCATACCATACACAGTAGCAATACGATACCCTCATACAAGTGAGGGGGTGCCTTATAGGGAAAAAAAACCCTAAACTAAACATAACTTCTACCGTCAGATCATCCGCCTAATGAACGACCCAGATTGACTAGAAATTACTATGTTTTTACAAGGCAATTTTACATCTGTTTTTAGCTTCGGGGGCGCTGCCCCCGAAACACCCTGCCAGGGGGGGGCTCCATGAAGTCGCAGCTTCCCCCCCTTGGACCCCCTAGGTAGCGTTTAATTTCGGTTGGCATTGCCTCCCCCATTAAGTTACAGGGGTCCAACGCTGTGATACAAAATAAACAAGATAATCAGGCTCCACACCCAACAATCTCCCACTTGGAGACTGATTGTAGCAACTCCACCGCTGCTTCATTTGCTGGAAAATGACTCCTATTTTGACCTGTTTGTTTCTCATCTTCATCGTCATCCTTGAAAACCAATTGAAACTGAGCATATTCTTAGTTTCTCCCTGGTTACAACTTTTGTTAGCATATCTGCAGGATTCTGGCTAGTGTGTATCTTTTCCAGCTTCAACTGTCCATCTTCCAATACTGACCAATACTGAGTTCTTTGCAAGATGAATGGCACTTTGGCTATCACTTTATAACGTGCCCATATCATTCTTCTTACCCAATTCATCCATAAACCTTTGTAACCAAATCATTTCCTTACTAGCCTCTGTAGTAGCAACATACTCTGCTTCTGTTGTTGAAAGTGCAACAACACTTTGGATTTTTGAAACCCAAC
Organism: Pinus albicaulis; assembly: GCA_034641835.2. Classification (NCBI taxonomy): domain Eukaryota; kingdom Viridiplantae; phylum Streptophyta; class Pinopsida; order Pinales; family Pinaceae; genus Pinus; species Pinus albicaulis. The sequence continues at coordinate 21,985 of JAXQQM020073189.1, read as the reverse complement.
TGATAGTTGTTCCACCTACAGTAAATACATATCCTGTAGTGCTCCTCCTATTATCTTTGTCACCTGCCATATCTACATCAACATATCCCTGTAGAGCAATGTTTGAACCACCAAAGAATAATGCTTGATTTGTGGTACCTCTCAAATATCTGAGAATCCATTTTACTGCCATCCAATGTTCTTTTCCTGGATTATTCATGTACCTGCTTACAAATCCCACTGCATGTGCAATATCAGGCCTTGTGCAGACCATTGCATACATTAAGCTTCCAACTGCAGATGCATATGGAACTTTAGACATATATTCCATTTCTTCGTGGGTCTTGGGGCACATCTCCTTACTAAGTTTGAAATGGCTAGCAAAAGGTTTACTAACTGGTTTTTCATTCTGCATATTAAATCTTTTCAACACCTTTTCTATGTACTCATTCTGAGACAGTGTTAATTTGCGATTTTCTTGTCTCTAGTTATCCTCATACCAAGGATTTGTTTTGTAGCTCCCAAATCCTTCTTTGCAAAGGAATTTTCCAATTTTCTTTTGAGCACATTTATTTCTTGCATGTTAGATCCTGCAACAAGCATGTCATCTACATACAATAACAATATAATATAGCTGCCATCATTTTTCCTTTTTAGATAAACACAATGATCAAAGTGACATCTAGTATAACCTTGTTCAGACATAAACTTGTCAAATTTTAGATACCACTGCCTTGGAGCCTGTTTTAAGCCATACAAACTCTTCTTTAACCTGCACACCAATTTTTCTTTCCCTTTGACCTCATATCCTTCTGGTTGCTCCATATAGATCTCTTCCTCCAAATCTCCATGGAGAAATGTTGTCTTTACATCTAACTGTTCAAGATGTAAATCTTTCGTTGCTACAAGACTTAAAATAGTTCTGATTGAAGTCATCTTAACAACAGGAGAAAATATTTCATCAAAATCAATACCTTTCTTCTGTGAAAACCCCTTCACCACAAGTCTAGCTTTGTACCTCTGTTTTCCTCCATCTTCTTCCTTCAACTTGTAAACCCATTTATTCTGCAATGTAGTTTTACCTGCAAACAATCTCACTAAGTCCCATGTCTGGTTATGCATTAAGGAGTCCATATCTTCCTCCATGTCTAGCTCCCACTTCTTCCTGCTTTCAACCTACATTGCTTCTTCATAACATTCAGGTTCACCAGAATTAGTCAACAATAAATAATATAATGAAGGAGAGTAACGTTCAAGCGGTCTACTTATCCTGGTAGATCTTCTAACACCACTTTCAAGTGTTTGAGGTGCCTGTTGCTATTGTGGTGGTTGTTGTTGTTGTGGCTCTTGATTATTATTATTTTCAAGCACCTTTACCTTTTCTGTGATCTCATCAAGAACTGTGTATTCTTTGTTTTCTTTTTCCTGTTTCTTTTCCTGCAACTGATTCTTATACAATACCTTTTCATTGAATATTACATCTATGCTCCTAATGATTTTGTGATTTTCATAATCATATAAGCGATAACCAAAATCATTAGCACCATATCCAATAAAGGTACATTTCTTTGATTTTGCCTCAAGCTTTGTTCTATTTTATTTATTTATATGGACAAAGGCCTCACAACCAAAAGGCTTTAAAAAAGAGTAGTTTACCTTTTTACCTGTCCATGCTTCCTCTGGAATACCACCATCCAAGGAACTTGAAGGCCCTATGTTTATTAGATAAACAGCAGTATCTACAGCATCTGCCCAAAATTGTAAAGGCAATCCTGCATGCAATCTCATGCACCTTGCACGCTCCATGATTTTTCTATTCATCCTTTCCGACACACCATTTTCTTGTGGTGTTCTTGGAACTGTCTTCTCTCTACGAATTCCATGCTCTGAACAGTACCTATCAAACTCTTTGCTGCAATATTCACCTCCATTTTCTAATCTGAGACACTTCAACTTCTTTCATGTCTCAATCTCAACCAAAGCTTTCCATTTCTTGAAAGTATCAAATACATCAGATTTATTCTGAATACAATAAATCCAAGTTTTTCTAGTTGCATCATCAATAAAAGTAACATAATAACGAGATCCACCAAGAGATGATACCTGAGCAGGTCCCCATACATCTGTATGCACAAGCTCTAATTTTTCGCTCTTCTTTTCTTTCCCAACTCTGAGAAATCTGACTCTCTTCTGTTTTCCATAAATGCAATTCTCACATAAATCCAAATCAACATTCTTCAAACCCGACAACAAATTTCTTGAGTGAAGAATATTCATCCCCTTCTCACTCATGTGTCCGAGCCTATGATGCCATAATGCTGCATCTACTCCTTTGGAAGTTAAAGCATTAACAGAGTTAGAAATACCATTGCATAAATACAATGTACCAACCTTTTCACCTTTTGCTATTACCAGGGTTCCTTTGGTGACATTCCAAGTTTTATCCGTGAAAGTTGTCACAAAACCTTCACCGCCTAACTGCCCTGTTGAAATCAGATTTTTCTTCAGATCTGGAACATGCCTTACCTCCTTTAGTAGCCATTGGTTTCCATTCTGTTGTTTTACAAGAACTTTACCCATTCCAACAATTTTACAGGGTTTATCATCACCCAAACGAGCTTGTCCAAAATCTCCTTGAACATAGTCATGAAAATATTTCTTATCAGGTGTGGCATGGAATGAAGCCCCTGAATCTACAACCCAAGAATCAGTAACATTTTCGAAAGAAAGAATAAAAACATCTTGTAACACATCATCTGTCACATTTGCTTCATGATTGTTTTCTTGTTATGTGTCTCCTTCTTTTCCCTTTCGAGATCTACAGTATTTCTTTAGGTATCCTTTCTTTCCGCATTTCCAGCACACTATCCCTGATCTGGACTTGGATCTGCCTTTCTTTGATTTACTGTGATATCTCGAGCTCTTTCCTCTTTCCATTCTTCTTCCCCTAGACTCTGCACTCAAAACATTACCCGATGTCTCACCGAAGCTTTTCCATCGCATTTCCTCGCTAAGGATAGCACCGACAAAATCATCAAACTTTAAAGTACTAGATCCAGAGACAAAGTTACTAATGGCCATAACTAAACCATTCCAGCTTTCTGGCAATGAGCATAGAAATAACAGAGCTCTAACTTCATCATCAATGTTTACCCCTACAAAACTTAACTGACTGGTAACTGTATTAAAATCATTTAAATGGTCTGCAACAGATCCACCTTCCGACATCTTCATATTATTAATAGATTTTTGGCTCATGTGATCCATCAATAAATTATGAAGAAATATTTCGGTAATAATCACATTATCATGAACAAATTCGACGCGTTTCGAACCAACCAGTGTGGTTCATCATCAAGACTAGGTGAGAGATCAGATTAGTCGTTAAGTTTAAATAGATGTAGGAGAGGAAAAGAAAACCGTTAGAATCAACTAATTTGACTAAGAAATCCAAAACGGTTAGTTCTAATAATATAATAATTAAAAAATAAAAAACGGCTAGTTTGAATATTAAAATTAATAGTTTAATTAAAAATAAAAATAAATAAATAAAAATAAAAATAAAAATAAAAATTAATAAATGTCAATCTAATAGTTTAATTAAAAAATATTTTATTTTTATTAATTGATTATTAAAAATACAAATATTATTTTATTATAATTATATATTATTTTATTGAAAATCTATCCTTTAATAAAATAAATAAATAAATTTAAAAATAATACTAATAATAATAAAAATAAAAATAAAAATAGTTCCAATAATTTAAATATTTAATTACAAATTGAAACGGCTAGTTTGATTATTCAAATTAATAGTTTAATTATAAATTAAAATTATTATTATAAATAACAAATTTTATTTTTATTAATATCGTTAATCGATTATTCAAATTACAAATATTATTGAATTATAATTATATATTAGTAAATTTTAATTCTATCTTAAAAATAAAATATAAAAATAAAAATAAAAATAAAATAAAATAGTTCTATCAATAAAATTAAAAATCGTAACGATTAGTAAGATATTGAAATTAATAATTTAATTATTTAGGTCAATCGAACTATATAAAAAAAATTATTTTTAATTTTCTTAATATCGTTAATTGATTATTCAGAATTTAAATATTATTTTATTATAATTATATATTAAAAAAATAATAATAAATAAATAAATAAAAATAAAAATAAAGATAAAAATAAATAAACAAATTAATTAATTAATTAAAAAATAAATAAATAAATAAAATTAAGAATATAAGGCAGGGATCCAACACCTGCTTATATTCCAACCGTCATCTCTATTGAGATTTATGGGCCTTTTTTCAATTTCAAGGGCCTCTCTTAACTTACGATGATGAAAATGATCAATCCTGGCTAAGACCTTAGCCTCTTCGATGCAGATATGATGGTTAGTTTTTTCCACATGTTCAGCTAGGGCAGAGGTGCGGGATCTGCCATGCCTAATGTCAACTGCATGTTCACATATCCTTTGGCTAATGGACCTACCCGTTTCACCAATGTAAGGCGTCCCACAGGAACAAGGAATAAGATAGACACCTTTTCCATCCTTAGGGTTCACAGGATCTTTAACTGAGTTAAGAGAGCTGCGAATCGTGTTAAGGGCTTTGAAGGAAGAGGAAACCCTATGCTTCCTAAGAATTCTAGCAATCCTATCAGTGGTACCCTGAATGAAAGGAAGCCTTACATTGCAGGACCATTGATTAGGATTTTTATTTTTAACCAAGGAACCTCTTTCAGCTTTAAGAAAAGCTTTAAGTCCTTGAGACTTAGGATAACCATTAGAACAAAAAAAATTAAGGAGATGGGTCTTTTCTCCCTCAAAGTGAGACTCATCAGAGATTCTCAACGCCATAGTGGCTAAGGTGTTGAGGACGCCTAACTTTTGAGCAGGGAAATGATGAGAATCAGCCCGAAGATATTGTTCAGTATGGGTTTTTTTACGAAAAACTTGATGAGAGAAAGAACCATCTTCTTTCCTACAAATAAGAACATCAAGGAAAGGAAGGCTCCCATCCACCTCATAATCCATGGTAAATTTTATGGAGGAAGATTGACTATTAATATGAAGGAAGAATCGATCAAGCTCTTCCTTACCATGAGGCCAGACTTTGTTCATGATAATGTGATTATTACCGAAAGATTTCTTCATAATATTCATATTAAATAAACATTTCATAAGAAATACCTTGTTTGAGGCCGAGGGTTTTTCACATAGTTTCTCCAACGCCTTAATCAAACCCTCTGTTGTTGTTTCCTTTGAAATATTGAAGGCTACCGACGCCGTGAGGCACAGCCGCACTGTTTCGAGTGCCTTTCTATCAAGAATATCCCATTCTGCGTCTGTCATAGCTATCGGCTTCTTTGTTTTAATTCCACTCAATGGTAGGTACAGATCTTTCTGATAACAGATAATCTTCCATCTGCATCTTCCACAGCGAGAATTTTTGGCCGTTAAATTTCTCGACCCTAAATTTACCGTCTTCTGCCATTGCTTCCACTCGAACCAGGAAACCCTTCTTTCTTGCGATTTTATCAGCCAAATAGACTTTCGGCTCTGATACCAGTTGTTATAAAATTAAATATTACAGAGCAATGAAACACATAAAATATGCGGAAAACACAAGCACACAAAACACATAAAACCAGAGAGACACAGATATACGTGGTTCACCTAGTTTGGGCTACATCCACCCTGAACATCCAGTCCTTCCTTTCTATTATCCAGCAAAATGAAGAGACACAACCTACAACAGATCCGCTATAATATCCTTTTTTCTCTCTCACAGTCTCCCTCTCTATTTCTACTCCGAGAATACACATACCATACACAGCAGCAATATGATACCCTCATACAAGCGAGAGGCTGCCTTATAGGGCAAAAAAAAAAAAACCGTAAACTAAACATAACTTCTACCGTGAGATCATACACCTAATGAACGACCCAGATTGACTAGAAATTACTATACTTTTACAAGGCAATTTTACATCTATTTTTAGCTTGGGGGGCGCTGCCCCCGAAACCCCTCGCCAGGGGGGGGCTCCATGAAGTTGCAGCCGCCCCCCCTTGGACCCCCCAGGCAGCGTTTAATTTTGGGTGGCGTTGTCGCCCCCATTAAGGTACAGGGGTCCGACACTGTGATACAAAATAAACAAGATAATCAGGCTCCACACCCAACAACAACATCAACATCTACAAACACCCCCCACTCTACTAACTACAAGAAAGACGGGTCATAAGAAGGAAAAGAAGAACACAGATTTAGGAAGGAAAACATTCTTTGGAGATCTAATTTCAAGAGAAGAGAAGGAACAATCCACGTCATACAGAGATAATAGGAATATAGGACCACAGAAAGCAGTTACCATATTAAGGCCTGGACCATCGGTGTCTTCATTGGCTGGACCTCACCATCCTTCGAATAGCAAATCCACTCCTGATATCAAAACTATAGATTCAAAACAATAGTGGAGAATTATTGATAGGGGTCTGAGAATTGAAGGACGCATAGAGACCAGTGGGGATCATCAGGAACCTGGGGAACAACAATCAGTTGATCATAAATTGGATGCTGGTAGTGCTATTAAACAATTGATCCTGGAGCAGCCTGATCCTTCTATTTGTTAATCTCTAGTAAACTCTGAGGCTAGTTCATCCTATCATGAAGAATCAACCATGGGGGACGAGAATGTTAAAATAGATAGCTCTGTTACTTTTGAATTCCCTATAGTAGTAACACGGGACGAAGATCCTATGAAGAACATCCCTTTATCATCCCTAGCATCCTTTCAAGGGATGGCTGTTGAGGATCCTGATACCTTTCTATTCGAATTTGATGTGCTGTGTATAGATTATGACTATACTTTAGATGCCCAAAAGCTGAAATTATTCCTTGATACTATGAAAGGAGCAACATTAAGGTGGTTCATGAGATTAGGTGTTGGCACAATTCGAATATGGAATGATATGAGAGAAGCCTTTCTCTTTAAGTATCAGGACTACTGCCGAACCATGGATTTGAAGGAAAAAATTTTCAGAATTGCACAGAAGGAGGAGGAAAGCTTGGAAGATTATCTAGAGTGATTCCACTACAATTTATAGAGGTCTAAGTTTAGTAACTTATATCCGGAGATTCTAAATCCAATATTATTAAGGGGATTAAGAGATGATTGTCTGGAAGATCTGAATATAATATGAAAATGAGACATATCGCAAGAAACGTTTGATGAGATAATGAAGCTTTGCATGCGTAGCTCAAGAGGATCGGTTAAAGGGAAAGTTTCAGTTTGGGACCCTTCACTCTGGATAGAGAAGTCCACAAGTGGAGGATTAACCGGAGCAGAGATCGGGAAATTATTCGAGGATTTTAAAACCGATCTCCTTAGCACTCTCTCTGCCCAGATCACTACGATATGAGTCAAGAAGGCACAAGTAGAAGCTGAAGCAACCTTAGAAATATTCTGTCCCCGATGCAAAAAGAAACAATTGGAAAGAGAATGTGGACTGAATAGTGTTAGCCTGTGCAACATCTGTGAGTTGGTGCACTCTACAAATTAGTGTCCTGAGTTGCCTAGACTTAAGGTGGCACTCCAAGAATCAAGCAAGGATGTTCAATCTTCTTATTTTATCGGATCAAAGAGACCATGGAAGCCGCGACCTACAGGTCTGCCTTCAGATTTTTCTTCTTTTTATCTTTGGAATAGTATTTATAACTGTCAACAATACCCATGGCAGTGTCCCACTCCTTCCTTAACACAACTTCGTTCACCATGGAACTAGTGGCCATCTCCTCAACCAATGCAATATCCTCCATCAAAACCCAATCCTTGGGGTCAAAACTGGAGAGGTAATGGCCAAGGTCCTGTACCCCCTCCAATACCAATGCAACATCAGTAGTTACAACTGCCTTCTATTCAAAATCCTACACCTTATGTTCGACCCCTATTACCTGTACAACCTAACCCCAATACAAATAATAAGGCAACCCAGAGCATGGATGCTCTGGTTACCCTTCAAACTTACCTTATCACTCCTATTGGACTTAATGAGGTTTAGCTTCGGTCAGGGAAAGTAATTAGATCTGAACACACCCCCATTATTATCAAAGAAAGTGAATCACCCAGGAAGGATATGAACGATTCTGAGGCAGTTGTTACACATGTAATAGCTGATACAGCACTTGCTAATACATCTGTAACAGCCGGCTCGAGAAGGTCTGTTGTTCCTACATCAGCCAATTCAAGTAAGGCTGGTACATCTATGGTGGCTGACTCCGCTGTTGGCATTCAGACTCCCCCATACCCTCAACGATTAACTGAAACTGGGTTGGTCTTACAACTTGAATCTGAATTCCTTAAGGAGTTGCAAAATTTATATGTACAGATTCTGCTGTTACAAGCTCTTAAGGAAGTACCTATCTATGCTAAAACAGTGAGGGATCTATGCATCAAAATACTTGGGAGGAAACCTAAATACCCTGCTACTATCCATGTCATGTCCAATCTTATGATTGATCAGCATTTGTTGACCAAATATAATGACCCAGGGAACCCCACAATGACTATCCATATTGAAAATCATCCTATAATCAATACCTTGATTGATCTAGGGGAAATTATTAACGTTATGAGTAAATACCTCTTCATCTCTCTAGGACTTCATGGACTTAGACCTACACCTACAGTTCTTGAACTAGAAGATAGGTCCTCTGTTAAGCCCAAAGGAATGATTGAAGATGTGGTTATCACTGTGGCCTCTTGGAACTATCCAATTAAATTTCTCATCTTACAAACCAAATCCAATCTGGGGGGTCATCCTTTAATATTGGGAAGACCGTGGCTAGCCACTACAGATGCATATATTGGATGTAGGTCCAGATCTATGGTGATCTCAGATGGACAGGAGACTCAAAACCTGAATCTTTATCCCCCAGTAAAACCTCATATGGATTCAAATAGTCCCTGGTGGGACGAATTTGTACCTGAATCTGATCTTTCCCTACCTCTTCTCACACTTGAAAAAGCACAATACTTTAAGGATGAAACAAAGGACGATATTATTAATGGTTTTATCAGTAATCCAATCCCTATTGCCTCCATTAGAGATTTTGGAGAATAAGGTGAGGAAGATGATGTAATTATTGAAAATTTGATGTAATTATTGAAAATTTGAAAACAAATCCACTTACTATTAGAAATCCCATTGAAATCAAACCTGGAAAATGTTTAAATATCAATCCTAACTTGACTCATGCTGAACAAAACATATTGTTGATACAACTGTTACAGAAATACAAAAAGGCATTTGAATGGGACTATACCGATATGAAAGGAATCCATCCTACCATATGCACTCACCGCATTTACCTTAAAGAATATTTCAAACCTGTTAGACAACCTTAGCGCCGAATGAACCCTGCACTTAAGAAGATAGTAAAACAAGAATTGAAGAAACTCCTTAATGCTAATTTCATCTACCCTATTTCTGACAGTCAGTGGGTGTCTCCTCTTGTCATAGTTTCGAAGAAGAATGGAAAATGGAGGGTCTGTGTTGGCTATAGAGAACTTAACAAGGCCACTCAAAAGGATCATTTTCCTTTACCATTAATTGATCAGGTCTTGGATACTCTTTCTGAAAAAAAATTCTTTTCATTTCTAGATGGATTTAGTGGCTATAATCAAATAGAGATTGCTCCAGAAGATCAAGACAAGACAACCTTTACTTTTCCATGGGGTACTTTTTCATACAGAGTCCTTCCCTTTGGTCTCTGCAATGCACCAACAAAATTTCAAAGGGCAATATTAGGTATTTTTTCTAATCTTTTGAATGATTGTCTTGAAATATTTATTGATGGTTTTACACCCTACGGGGATGCCTTTGAGACAAAATTATCTAACTTGGAGAAAGTGTTGGAACGTTGTGAAAAAATTAATGTTTCTTTGAGCATGGAAAAATGCCACATGATGATGACCGAGGGAATTGTGCTAGGACATTTCATTTCAATAGATGGAATCAAGGTAGATCCTACAAAAATTGAGGTAATCTCGAAAATACCGACCCCTAAGACTCTGAAAGAGGTACGTAGTTTTTTGGGACATGCAGGATACTATAGGAGGTTTATAGAGAATTTTTCAAAGATTGCATCTCCTTTATTTTCATTACTGATGAAAGATGCAAAATTTGTGTGGACATAAAAGTGTGAGCAGGCCTTTTCAAAGTTGAAGAACTATGTAACAGTAGGACTTGTTTTACGAGGACCAAACTGGATATTGTCGTTTCATATTGCTACAGATGCATATGACATGGCTGTGGGTGCTTTTTTGGGGCATCTAGAGGATAAGAAGCCTTATGCCATATATTACATCAGCAAGAACTTAACTCCAGCAGAACTTAACTACATTGTAATTGAGAAACTATTCCTAGCAGTAGTGCATGCTATCAACAAATTCCGGCACTACATCACCGGGTACCAAGTATTTGTACACACTGACCATGCTGCAATTCAATTTTTAATGAACACAACTATTAATAATGGTAGAGTTACACGATGGTTATTGTTGTTACAAGAATTTGACATTACTATTTTAGATAAACCCAGAAAAGATAATGTAGCTTTTGATTTCCTTTCTAGATTAACTATAAGTGATGATTACACTGCTACTGAGGATTATTTTCCAGATGAGTATCTTTTTGCCATTTCTACTCACTCACCATGGTATGTAGATATAGCCAATTACCTTACTGTAGGAAATTTCCCACACCAATTGTCTTCTAAGGAAAGAAGGAGGATTATACAACAGAGTTCTACCTACTCCTAGATAGAAGGTAATCTCTATCACATCGGGCCATATTTCCAGTTTAGGTGACGTGTTAGAGAATATGAGGTATTTGATATCCTAAAGGCTTGTCATGAGGAACCTTGTGGAGGACACTTCGCTGACAAGAGGATAGGACATAAATTACTCTCAACAGGGTACTACTGGCCAACTATATTCCAAGATGCCAAGAAGTTTGTGAAATGATGTGATAGTTTCCAAAGAATGGGCCAGCCTCTAAAATCATATCAGATGATGTTACAACCTCAAATAGTAATAGAACCATTCAAGAAATGGTCCCTATACTTTGTGGGGCCAATCAATCCTTCATCACAACAAAAATCATACATATTGGTCTGCACCGATAATGTCACAAAATGGGTCGAAGCAACGGCACTAACTAGAGCAACAGAGCAGGTTGTTTCATAATTTTTGTTTCAAGATATTTTTTTTCACTTCGGGATACCTAGAGAGATAGTGACAGATGGGGGTCCTCAGTTCACATCTCATTTGATCAAGAAGTTGGTTGAAAATTATGGAATCCATAATAGAATCACCACACCTTATCATTCGCAAGAAAATGGTTAAGTAGAAAGCACCAATAAATTCATTGATGGAATCTTGACGTACTGTGGGCTTACAGGACAACATAGAGGAATACTACAGGCTTCTCACCATATGAACTGGTGTATGGTAAGAATCCCTTATTCCCCATATAATTTGAAATAAAGACATTAAGAACATCATTGCAGGTGGATCTAGATTTGAGTACAGCACAGACTCAAAGATTGAACCAGCTCTATGAGTTGGAAGAGAATCAGTTGGCTGCCATTCAACAGACAGAAATTATCTAGCAGCAAAGAGCCAAATGTCATGATGGGTTTATTAAGAAGAAAAATTTCCAAAAAGGAGATTGGGCTCTCTTGTATGATTCAAGTTTCAAATATTTCAAAGGAAAGCTCTACACCAGATGGCTAGGTCCTTACGAAGTGGATACTATCTTTGACAATGGGACTATACAATTGGTCACCATTGAAATTTCTAAGACGTCATTACTAGTTAATGGACACCGTCTAAGGTTATATCATCAACCCACTTCGAAGGAATCATTTGTGAACATTGTTGCAGACTCTGATCTTCATGTTACGACAGCAGGGGAACATTCTCCTCTGCAGCCTTAAAAGTTGAAATTCCAATAAGTGCAGCAGTTTAAAACCACCTTTGTGGTAATTGTTACACCTGTTTAAAATAAAAATAAAAATAAATAAAATAACAAAATAAAATAAAAACAAAAATAAATCTAACTGTGAAAACCCCTTTCCGGGGCGCATTCAAACAACCAGTAACATTTAAAAACCACTCTTGTGGCAGTTGTTTCACCCATGTTTTTCTCCCTGTAATATCAACTTCCCTTCCTGATCCATTTCATAAGATGATGGTATTCATGTAATTTCCTTTTATGTACCAATTTCTTCTGATTATTATGTTTTTTTAGAATAATTTAAAATTTGTCTTGCCTGTTACACATGTAACAACCGATAGCTACAAATACTGTTCTTTGTAATTCATTCCATAAACAGCAATAACCATGCCGGCTAAACACAACAACATGAGTGCTGCAAGCAGGACGCCGTCAACTCAATTCTTCCTCCACGTCACCTTAGGTATGTCATTAAAAAGGAAAATTATTGTCATTGATGATTCGGTGATTAATTGGCAAAGTAATAACGCTCTTGTGATGGTCGTGGGTGGCTGTCACAATTAAAGTGGGGGAGGGGATATGACTTGAAATCATTGCAAAAAGCTTTTAATCATAAATATCTATTAAATTCGCATTCACCTAATCAATAACATAATTTCTAATGATGACCGAATCCAGTTGGAAAAGAGCATATGTACGAAATCCCATCACTTTCCATAATAAGCCATTTATGAATATTAGTGTAGGGTACGATTTGATAAATCCGTGAAAGTCGTCACCTTTCATCAACCTCCTTCTGAAACCTTTCATTCTCATTGTAAACTCGTCAATTCGAATAAGCAAAGGCGCCGAACAACAGCTAGTTCAGAGACACATTCATGTTATAGTAGGACTGAATAGAAAAGAAGTGAACTCGGAAACTCAGTGATATTACAGTGTTTCCGAACATTAAGAAGAAAATTTAGAAAAAAAAAATAGAGATGGGTGGAGGAGCGGTCAGGCATGAGCCAGATTATATGGATGCTCTGCAGAATTACCTAGAGGCTTACCATATATTCAAAGATACTGGATGAGTTGAGTTTTTCCAGAAGCTTGAAGGCTCAGACGAGGCAGTGGCAATTGAATTTGCTCAGAACTTGAACAATAATCAAACCCAAGTAAGAGGCATGAAATTGGAGGTGACTGAAGAGGTAATTGATAGGGTAACTTCATTACCAGTAGAAGGGAGGAGGTGGTTTAATAGAAAAATCAATGACCCCTCCTTGAAAGAGAATTTCCTAGTAGGGGAAGAGAAACTGGAGAAGAAAGGAAGAGGAATTGACAGATTTTCACTTCCTCATCCTTGGGAGGACGTTGCCCTGGGCTTGATCAAATATATCACTTGTGAAGGGAGATCCATGATAGTGTTCAACTATCACTTTCCTCTTCTTAACCACCTTCGGCACTAGCGAAAAATCAATCTTCCATTCTATTTTCTTGGAAACATCAAGCACATGGCAGCAACAGTAAAAAAAATAGCACACTCGGAGGCATGCGTGACTAATCATGGACTCATTAAGCTAATTGTGTTGGATTCCCTACACCAGCAAGGAAAAACTTGGGAAGAATTCAAGAGAAAAAGACCAAGGACAAGCCAGGGGAAACAAACCATGACTTCAGGAGGAAGTCAGACAAAGGAGGAGACCCAAACTTAGCCTGTTGGAGTTAGAATCGGGAAGAAGCCTATTGATGAACCAATTGGGGATAGGAGACCAAAACAGAGAGTGAAGGTCATCATACCTACAAAACCCTTTCCTACAGCCGAGAAGAAGTTTTAGAAGAAGAAAGGCAACCTTCCTCATCAGGTAAGGATGAAACCAATGCCTTGTGTTTAGAAATTGAAAAATTAAGAAAGGAAAATGAGGAATTGAAGCGGAAATTATCTGAGGGAAGAGAAATTCTGGTGTCAGTATGCATGACATGTTTTCAGAACTTAATAGCAGCGAGACATAATGCCCGTAGAGAAAATATCAGCCCAATGGAATTAGAAACAGAATAAGGTTGTTACATAAGAAACTACTGATGATACTACTATTACACAAGAACCAGCAATTAAAGCAGAGCCTCCTGTAATAATCGACCTAGAATCCAACCCACAAGAACCTATGGAGGTCACTCCTATTGTAGAAGAAACAACAACAGACACAGAGGCGACTCTAGGTAAAAACAAAGGGGCTGAAACACAAGAACCCACCGAAGAGGCTGCTATTACATAAGAACTAGCAACAGAGGTGGAACAACCCCATGAAGAAGATGCTGGTACACCTATTGTTGATGAAGGTATTGAATCTAGGAGAACGCTGAGTCCCATCTCAGGATGGAACTTTGAGAAACTCCTGTTAATTTATGAGTTACAAAAATGGAAACAAGAAGCAATCTCCCTTCGAGATGGGATGATTTCGCTAAAGGAACATCAAAGAGAAATAGACACTTTACATGAAAGATGGATGGAAGCAGAGTTGAAGAAAAAGTGGGAGGATTACAAGAAGAAAGAATCTCTGAAGAAACAAGAAGAACAATTGTTGTTGTTAAAGGAGCAGATTCGAGACCTCACCGTAGATAAGCAGAGACTTCATGACCTCGCCCTCAACTTGATGGGTTGTAGGCAGCCTTCTCCATCCTATCCTATTTTTCTATGGGAACGTTACTTCTTGTTTTAATTGAAAGCCATTATGGAGGACAGACCTTATTTATGTTCCTCCACTCGTATGTTTATGGATGTTTCCGTGCCTCAGATTTGTATGAGTAAAGTTTGTTGTGTGAATTATTTTTACAAAACATTATTTGTGAACATGTGAGTATGCAGATGATTGTGATAGTATTCTCTTATATGGGAGATCTTCAATTAAGGGCTTTTGTATCCTTCATGAGGAATCAGATTGAATGGCATCTGGCCATTAAATCTATGGAGACTAATGAGGAGAGGATAGCATTGTGGGTTAGGGTAGAACCAGGATGGGCTACTGAGCTCAGACAAGAATTCAGGAGAATGTTGAATACCCATGGGATTAAAGAACCAACTGCCACTTATAGAAGAAAAATTGTGGGTTTCTGCCTCAATCAATTTGAATGATTAAGAGCTGAGCTTTGACAGGGTGTTTAAAACGCACAGAAGCCAGCAGTGCTGAGCTACTGAAGGGAGATCCATTCTCATTCGATAATTTCATGGTGGTTGTTACACATGTACCATCCTATGCACAAATTGTACAATCTCTTGGTGCTTTGTGGTTGGGATTGAAGTTCAAGTTTATTTTGATTTGGTTGCCCATTGAGGATTACCAGACCAATTACGAATTGAGCAAGTATGAGTCAGAATCATGGGTACGACAGTCGATGGCCAATCAAGGATACATGTCTACAGACAAGGACACAGCTGGTGCTTATGATCTCACCGACTTGCACCAAAGATATTCTCATGAGAGATGAGTTTGCATGAGGAAATGCAAGTATTTTAGTTGGGGGGAGATGTTGGGTGCTGGTTTTGCACACTTTTCCTACACTTATCTTTCTTATTTTGCTTCATAACCATAACCAATGGGAGTATCTTTACCCCTTTTTCCTACCTTTTTACCCTAACCTGTGCTCTTTCACCTCGCTTTCATTACTTTTCCAATTCACCAACTATTATGATCTATTATACCTTTTTATGACTAATTGATGGTGAATGTTTGGAGAAGGTCGATGGTATTTGTGTTTCCCTTTCAGATGTCAAATATCCCGGACACGGAGTTCACAGGATCAGTTCGGATGGTGTTGTTACAGCAAAGTGATGTTGTTACACCTTGTTGTTACAGACTCACCAACAAACTGCTGTTACACTCTGCTATTACAGACTCATTGGTGAACTGTTGATAAAGTTGTACCGTTGACTGCTCTTATCTATATTGTTGCTGGTATGTCCTCTAGCGGTTTCACTACAGCCTAAGGGTAGTTCCGATTGTAATATTTTATTTTCTAATCAGGAATTTATTAGGAAGTGGTTATAACTATATGAGTTCTATTTCGATCAGCATGAGAATCGTAAGATTCTCATGACTGATCTATCCCTGTATTTTCTGATGTAACCACTATATATCTCTTGGACCTAGAGGTCGAGAGGTTAGTAGAGAACAATGTTGTTTTGGCTCTGTAATTGTGTTCAGATTAATACAGATTATCTTGTTATTGTTGTTACATGCATCATTCTATTTAATTTTAGTTAAAGTTCTTTCTCTACCTGCGCCCCGCTAGGGAGGAAGGGCCCTCGTTCTTAGCAGGGATTGCAATGATTAAAGTAGATGTGTGTATGTAATTTTATTTCAGTTTATGTATCATTAGAGTGTTTTTGCTAATGTTCAGCTGAGAATCTATTTGCTTCAATTTTAATACTTTATATGCTGTTACACATGTGATAATAGAGATACCATCTCGGTACTGATTTTGTGGTGAGCTAGACAGATCAATTGAAGTGTGATTTCAGTCTTGTGGATTCTTTTATTTCTGCGTGAGTGATTTATTTCCAACATTTACTTCAACAATGATTTCTTTTCTTTGAAATTACTTCTGGTTGGTGTATCGACACAGACAATGCAACTGTCATTGGAATAAACGGACGCCCTTGGATTGATAATTAAATGTGTGTTGTTCAGTCATTTAATAAGTGATTTATATAGTCCAACAGAACTCAGACCGCTTGTCAGTTTCTTTCACCTTCCCATTATTGTTGGCTTGCAGCTTCGAGGAGTTTTCCTGGGGGGTCCCGACCTGACTCTGCCCTTTGCTTTGTGGCTTGGGGATGCTTTTTCTCTGCTTTGATTTTAATGATCTTAAAATCCCATATGGTGGTAAACCCTATATAGAGGCCCGAAGCACTAGTCGCACACACATTCCAAAGAGGACAGATCTTCAACAAAAATTCCAAAGCCTTTTCCCTATCTACCATTATCTCTTGTAAAATAACAACTACTAGGATTTTCAACTTAATGATACTACAGAGGGATATTCTTTTGGGGGAATATCCAAATACCCTTAAATTGAAATACATTATAAGCATTCTAGCGGGGCTTTCGTGGGTGCAATCCCTCTAAGGACCTGAGAATCGATAGGTTCAACATTCAAATTACCCTCCAACTAGCATGAAGAGACACATAAAGGAGGATGGGGAGATGACTTCCGTATATGTGCAACTTCTGTATATGCACATATATATGGCATGGATATAATAAATTCACACATATATCAAAATTCAAGTTAATATATGGAACATGACTTCCACATACGTGTGACTATGTGGTACCATATGATGACCAAGTGTGTGTGTGGTATTTGAGTGAGGATGCAAATGAAAAAATAGGAATGAGTGTTTTTTTAACCACACATGGAACAAAGAAAAAAAAAGGTTGATTTTAATCCCATGAATGCATTTCTACATATGTGTGACTTCCATATATGCACACTTCCATATCTATATGAATGTATGGAAGATGAAAATATACCAAAGCTATATTTTTCATATGCACAACTTTGGAAGCATGCATATATGGAAGATTATGTATATAACATATGTGTGACTTTCATATATGGACGATTCTATATCTATGTGCATATATAAAAGTTTTCATATACAAAATATGGTTTTTGTATATATGAAATTCTATAGATGCACATAGATATGGAAGCATATGTATACGAAAGTCACACATATATGGAATCCATATTCCATATATGCATGATCCATATTTATGTGCATATACAAAAGTTGTGCATATATGAAAGATACACATATGGAAGATGACTTTTGTATATGCACAATTTTTGTATATGCATATAAATATGCAAGAACACATATATAAATTAAGTTTCATAAGAAACTATAATTGAGTGACGATACATTACTAATGATAATGTAGAAGACGAGGTTGAAGCATGGGTTCTAGACACTAGGAATACTAGGTCTAGAAAACAAGATACATGCAAACTATGGACATTTACTGGTAGCTGAAAGCCATAATTGGAAATGTTTTAGTAGAGAATTCGAAAACCCAACAGGAAATACTCTTATGCATTGATGAGATGCAAAGGTATACAAAGAATTTGATTGACAAGGAATTGATCCTAGCTAATAAGTTGGCATACGTCGAGTTCTCTACCTTTGATGAGGAGGGTGACATAATTGACACCATTCACGTTGATTATCTATCTAAATAGGTGTTCTTACTTTTATTTTTTTTCTATACTTTCTAGTAGCATCATGGTTGCAATTATAGGAGTTGATACATCTAGTTTAGTTAGCAAATTATTTTACTATTTTAGATGATATTATCTTTTTGGTTTTTCTTCTCCAATCCAATCTATTTTTAAAAATAAAAAAATTCTTTAATAATATTGATTTGATTTCCTAATACCAGACCAATAAAATAAACTTAATATATGATGTATGCATTATATTGAAAAAATAAACATTAAAATTAGTATTAGTAATAATAATGAGATACGTGATTGGAATAGTTCTATACTAGTAATCATAAAAACTAGTGAATAATGGTGCTATGTTCCCTATATAACATAAACAAGAGACTAGTAACCCATTATGGATGATGTTTTATTACCATTGAATTTAAACTAGTAATCCATGTATAAGCTTCATAAGTTTTATCATTTAATGCATATATTATTACTATTACTATTATTATTATTATTATTATGCAATTTTAAGGTCACGGCCAATTCAAACATCAAATTGGTGTATGAGACACCCTTGTTTGTGGGAGAAGGGACCCACCTCCGTATAATAATTTGACTGCTAAGTCTACGAAGGTATGCATACTCTACCCCTCTCTAGTTTTGAACATGTGACCTCTTAGGAGGAAACACATGCTCTTAACCATTAGGCTATATTACCGGTTTCTTTTCATAATATTAAACATAATATATGACATATGCATTATATTGAAGGAGTAAACCTTTAAATAATTAAAAAATATTAAAATATTATATAATTTGTTAATATATAGTTATTTATTTATATATTATTATTATTACTATTACTATTATTAAAGTAGAGTTATTTATTTTATATGATTTAGAAAATAAAAATTAAATAATTTAAATATAATTTGAAAATGTTTTGGTTAAAATAAAATTCATTAATTTTAAATGTTAATATTCATATCAAATTTTTTTATATAATTTTTAATTAATTTTTTAAAACAAAATTTAAATGATAAATTACAATAAAATATGGAAGAAGTGAAATTATAATTAAAATTAAAATATACATGGTTAAAAATTAAATTATAAAAGAAAAAATTGAAAAAGAGATTGGAAGGAAATAGACATCAAATTGAAGTACTTGCATTTTATCTTCTCAAATTTAATTAAAATTAAAAAAAAAAAAAAAATTGAGGTTGACTTGTCTAATATGTAGGATTCGAGTTTCCCAAGGGTTTTTAGGGCATTGAATCAATTTATGGATTGAAATGTATTTTAAATAACATAAGATTAGAATCTCAAATTGTATAGTCGAACTTCCATGAAAAAAATATGTTGTCTACTAATTAAACTATTATATCCCATGCTTTGTCTCTTTATATATGTATATAAGAGATGGGAATGATTGTTATTTATCTTTTAAATTTTCTTTGTGATAATATGCTATAAATAAGTTCCATATCATGTTATATATATATTTTTATTTCAAATATATATATATTTATTTAAATACCACACTAGATCCATTATAACTTTAGATCTATCAAGCATGAGAGGGATAAAATCTATTTTCACTCTAAAAGAGGTTTACATATCAAGAGATTTGATCGTATTCATGTTTCGTAGGTCCGAAGTTAAGATGGATGTAGGTTGGTTTCCTAATATTGAACTCAAAGTCTATTGAGCACCATAAGTCTAGTATACATATATGTAGAAAATTCTAATCTACACCACAAATTTCAAAACTGCAACAAGATGAGGAATTGAGATGAATTAGAGAACATCGTACCTCAACAAAGAGCATTGACAGGAAAGCCTTGACCTTATCTCATGGTAGAAAGAGAAGACGTTTGAATGCATGTCTACGCCAGCCCAACTCAGACACAATGAGAAACTCCAAACTTATAACAAAAATAAACCACCTTCAAATATATGTTAACTAAATGGATCGACATCCCAAATGGAACAGAGCTGTCCTGAAATCATTCTCTACTTAGGTTCATTAAACTTTGATGTAATGAATCCCATAATGTGGATCATGAAATGACCATATCTCAGCTTGAAACCAACTACATTCCAAGAAAATCCTAAATTCCCACTCCTGGGTGTCAAATCATCCAAGTCTTGCGCAATCATTGTCTCAATTACTTCACTTATACCCCTTTACTTCATGTTGAAGCACCTCAAATAATTGATATCCAAGCATGAGGTAGATTTATGATATGGCCCACTCTCATACATACTTAAAGCATATTTGGCCTTAATGAAGAGGCCATGAGTCTCCTTCATATGGTAAAGAGAGAGAGCCACCCCTTATAAATCAATTGATACATATTCTTGGGGTAAAACTCTGAATTTGGGTTACACTTTTGTGAGAATCGGGGGCAGAAAATTTTTTTTCTCAATAATTCGGCTAAAATTTTGTAAAAGTTCGGCCGAACTATTAGAGAGTTCGGCCGAACTTACGAAATTAGTTCAGCCGAAATCGTTCTACCATTTACATTGACGATGTACTGATGGCGTGGGCAAACATATTTTTGGCCAGAGATGGGAAAACTGGCAACAAAAGTTTGACCGAACTTTTATTTCAGCTGGACTGTTAGTTCGACTGAACTTTTAAAATAGTTCGGCAGAACTCGTATTTTATAAATATATCGGCCTGCAAAATTTTATAGGTTTCTTGTTCAGATCTGTCTCGTGCGTCTTTTTTTTGTTGCTCTGTTCACATTTGTCTTGCACATATTATTGCTATTGCTCTGTTGCGCTCTATGAAGGTAATTTTTGTTGGCTTTCTCTTCTTCTTTTTGTAATTTTGTTTTGTTGATTTTAATTTAATTTAATTTTTTTGTGGGGAATTTTGGTTTGCGTCTTCCACGACATCTTCAGGGATCGCCAGGCTTCATTTGTGAATTTCTAGTTATGTATCTATGTATCTCTGCTTATTTTTTTTTTAGCAAGAAAAATACTTCTGGTTTATATAATGTACTAGGGAAAGTCACTTATAGTATTCAAAGTACTTACAAAAGTTTCACTTACATTTTCACTTGTTAATTCAAAATTGACAAAGTGATTTTCTTACAGTATTATGGACCTTTACATTAATATGATGTGAACCTTCTTTCAATTGTACTTTCCAAAATGGATCAAAATAACAAAAACTGGCAGGAAAAAACTTATATTTTACTATCCCTGCACAGTCCATTTCACTATGAAATCCGCTTGCTTATAGATTTCCTTCCTTCATGTTCCTGTTAAAAACATGCATTGTGAGCCTTAACTAAAATTTACCTTACCATCTGCTCCAAGTCCAAAAGAGTTGTATAACTCGTAGTGCATTTCCCCAAATCTGCCATTCAATCCTCTTTTGGATAATCTATTTGCTTATCTCTGCTTATAGCATGCGAATTTCTATGAATTTATATGTATCTATAGCAAATTTCTGTGAATTTCATGTGGAGTTTGTTATTTTTGAACATATAGTTCTAGAGGATATATTGTCAACCATGCCTCGGATAGGTGCTGGGAAAACATTAGAAACTATAGCATCTAAAATATCCTCAGATTTGGAATCAGGAAAAAACCACCCTTCAAGTGCATTAACTACAGATACATCTGAACTCTGAGACAGATCCAGCTCTGATACATATCCCAACTCTGAGACATATCCCAACTCCGAGACATATCCAACTCTAAGACATATCTTGTAGAGATCAATCCTATCTTTTACTAGATGAATGC